>ML404140.1:22382-38503 GCA_005239525.1 Nicotiana knightiana | reverse complement strand
TTTAGCTCGGTTTCCATCTCCAATTCACCTACACATGAAATAGACTCTATTATGCACATAAAAAGTGTATTTTTATCATTAACGCACATAAAATGTAGGGCATATAACATGTTAAATCATGAATTCTAGCCTCGCATCAAAATTCAAATGCTAAAGAAGCTTATATAAAAAAACAAATTCTATGACAACAAGGTTGCAAACAGAAATGGTCTATAAACACATTGAGTCACAAATTTCTGAGATATGAGCGTGCAAGATATGAACACAAGAGAATGAAATTGTAAAAAGCCAAGGTAAATGGACAAGCAAGAAAGAGCAACTTCGTATACAAATCGGACAAACCCTAGCAAATGGTCAAAATTAGCCAAGAATCTCGGTGAATCAGACACATATGACCTTGTTGAGAGTGTATACAGACGGATTTTCATCTGAATTTTGTAGGTTGAGAACGATTGCACTCGTTTCGGAGAGGTAATACTTTCAAATCGGGCAAGTTCTAAGTAATACCATATTTATGAAAGTAACAACGATATATTATCTCAAAAAGGTAAGCAAACCAGAGCAAGAATCCACGAATAGATTGGATTAGGAAAAGAACTGGAGGCGGCACTTAGGGTTTGTGAGTAGAGGAGGAGGTTTGAGAGGATTTGGGGGCGGCAGACAGGTAAAATAAGGGTTAGGGTTTGGGTGAGGTTAATTTAAAAGGGGAGGATGAATGAAGGCCGTTGATCTTGAGAGATCAACGACTAGAATTAAAAATTAAACGGGGCGGGTCATACAAACGGGCGTGGGGTGATGGGTTGTTGGTATTGGTCTAGGGGCTATTGAGTTAAGGTATCGGGCCAATTTTGGTCCGAAAATTGGCTTAAAACTGGGCTACCATTTAAATACACAAAATTTATCAAAAAATAATTTATAAAAGTAATTAATAAATAAATAAAAATATTATTTATTCAATAGCATAATTGAAAATAATAATATAGTATTATAAAAGTATAAAATACTATTTTAGCAACAATAATGTAATAAAAGAACACTTATGCATGAACATAAGCTATTATTGTAAAAATTGCATAAATAACTAAAATATAGATATAATTATATGAAATGATGTAAAAATATTTTAAAACATGTATGTGAGTGTAAAATAACAAATTTCGATGATTGCGCTATTGCAAATAATTTAAGAGAATAACTAGTTAATATTCAAGTAATTTAAATACAAGAAAATTAATTTTAAAGCTTTAAAACTTATGAAAACTTATAAAAATGCTTGTAAATTAAATAATGATGAAAAGATGACATTTTGAAAGTATATATATACTATTTTAAAAATGTGAGGGCAACATTGGGTATCAACAGTTGCCCCTCTTTACCCGGGAATGATGAAAAAGTTATTGGGTAAAGAAAATGATGATCAATTTTGGCCGAATTGAGTAGGGAATGATGTGATTTGAAAAATGGGACCGAACCCTCGTTCCTGAGTTGCCTACATATCCCTGATGTTACGAGAATCAGCTCATGTGTAGTTCTGGATCCAACGGTGAACGAAATCGATGGATTTGTTATAAGAATGGTCGCATGTTTCTAAAAGGATCTTTTTGGGTAGGATAGTATCCTAAGCAGAGTCATGAATGCAGAATGAACATGGCGGGCCTATCATGAGGCAGGGATCTGAACAGTCATAGAGTGAAAGGTAGGCAATGTCGGTTACGTTTGAAGTAGTCAAAAGATGTGAACGTTGTGAACAGAAACCGGAGTGGAGATTTCTCCCGTCTGCAAAATAGTTACTCCCGAGGTACCTGCAAAACTCAAAACATGGTGCACACGAACATATACAAAATATTTAAACATGATGCAAATCCCCTTTGGACCATGAATGTTTTTTTTTGGACAGTGGGGATGGTGTCCTTAGACCTTGATGTCCTGGGCCATGAAACGTATGACAAGAGATTCGCAGGCCATGACATTGTGTCCTCGGACCATGAGGATGGTGCCTTTGGGCTATGACACCTTTGAATAATGATATGCAGCTTCGAGAGATCCTCAGGCCATGGAAAGGTGTCTTCAGGTTATGAGGATGATGCCTTCGGACTATGATGCCTTCAGACAATGTGGCGATGTTTCAGCCCATGAAATGCAAGTATGCGGTAATATCAATCACTTAATAAAGGAAACATGTGATGTTTAGTCATATGCGAGAACGAGACAAGAAAAGGCTTGGTCTCGTGTGAGATGAGGGCAGTGCTTAGCCCGATGCGAATAAAGGGGATAGCGCTTGGTCTTAGGTAGTGTAGTAGAGACAGTATCTTAGTCTTATGCAAAGAAATGACAGCGCTTAGCCTTATGCAATTACAGAGGCAATGCTTAGCCTCATGCAAAGAAAGGCAATGCTCAGCCTTATTCAAGAAAATGAGACAATGTTTAGTCTCACGCAGGGAAAGGCAGTACTTAGCCTTGTGGAATTAGGAGGCAATTCTTAGCCTCATGCAAGAAGAGGAGATAATGCTTAGTCTCATGCAGGGAAAAGCAGTGCTTAGCCTTATGCAATAAAGGAGGCAATACTTAGCCTCATGCAAGAAGAGGAGACAACACTTAGTCTCATGCAGGGGAAGGCAGTGCTTAGCCTTACGTAATTAGGGAGGCAATTCTTAGCCTCATGCAAGAAGAGGAGACAATGCTTAGTCTCATGCAGAGAACGGCAATGCTTAGCCTTATGCAAGAAAGAGAGACATTGCTTAGTCTCATGCAAGAAGAGGAGACAATGCTTAGTCTCATGTAGGGAAAGGCAATGCTTATCCTTATGCAATTAGGGAGGCAATACTTAGCCTCATGCAAGAAGAGGAGACAATGCTTAGTCTCATGCAAGGAAAGGCAATTCTTAGCCTTATCCAAGAAAGGGAGACAATGCTTAGTCTCATGCGAAGATCAAAGACAATGCTTAGTCTCATGTAAAGACAGGTAATGCTTAGCCTTATGAAATTAACGGAGTCAATGCTTAGCCTCATGCAAGAAGAGGAGACAATGATTAGTATCATGTAGGGAAAGGCAATAACTCATCTTTCCCACCCAGCTCTCATTGAAATACGCCATCAATAACTCATCTTTTCCGCCAACACTTCTCATTTCACTGTTATAACCCCTCAGATGGGCTACTGGATCTCCATGCCCGTCATACATGTTAAACTTTGGCATTTTAAACCCTGGGGGCAGATGAATATTAGGAAACATACACAAGTCATTATAAGACATGTTAATCTGATTTCCCATCCCTTGCATGTTCTTTAAGGATTATTCTATACCTTTCAGCTTTTTGGATATCTCATCTCACTCTTCTTTTCCTGTGGAATTTTCATTTTCAACAGGAGGCTCATTCTAAAGGCTACAATTATACGAGTTCGGGACCTGGTGGGCCAACTCTGGGGAGAAGTATTGGGCATCATGAGGTTTGAAGTGGTGTTCACTGTTGGAACTGTGAAGGACAGGTTGTTGAGAAGTTGTAGTGGTGGAGGTATTGGATGTGACCGGGGCTATTTTTGGGAAATGTAGTTGGAGGACTAATGATGGAGCTCCTAGGGAGATTAGGAAGGCTATGATAAGCGGAAAAGTCTAGAGAATATGGTTGATCATATGACACAATGACCGGAGCTTGGGTAAGGGTAGCATCTAGGAAGCTAGGTGGTGGCGGGGGTGGTGCCTTCCCAATCATCTAAGTCGGATACGTGTCCACCATGTGTTGTCTTAATATCCTTACATCTTCAACCAACCTAGTGTCTTGTCAACCAATTTCTTTTGGGAACCAGTATCAACCAACTCAATTCTGTTGTCGTCTGCCATTGCCTTTCGGCTTTATGTTATAGGGAAGAGTCACAGTTTAAGAACCACAAACCAACCACCCTTCTCTATAATGAAGATAACAAAGAGGAATAAAATGGAGTCATCACGTTAGTGTTAGGGCATTTAACATAGGATAATCTCACATTATGTGCAATGCACCTAGTTGTAATTATCGGTTCTAAAATGACTTTGAGGGTACGAAGGTCATATGGCATCATCCCAATTTGCTCGTTCTAGCCTTCCTCTTTTCTTTCCTCTTTAACACTCCTTGGTTTACTCATTTTCTTTCCTCTTTTTTACTTTCTGATTATCACTCTTTTCTTTCCCCTTATTTCTCACATCCCAAAAATTTATCTTTTTTCTTTTAATTTTAAAAATGATTCGATCGTACCTGATATAGGTTGCCTATGTATCATGTTCCATGTAAATTAGACCAAGCGTAGTTCTGAAAAAGTAATGGACAAAATAACTATTTTTGATTTGTCGTTTATAACTATTTTTTTGATTTTCAAATACAAATGGGAAGTACGATGACAAAAGACTCGATAGACTCTGAAACCACCTAAAAGACTAAATACCACTGGACAAGACAAGAAAGTAAATGAAAACATGAAAACAGACTCAAAAATATAAAATGTCTTCTCAAACAGCTCCAGAAGGAAACGACCCTAACTGGGATGGTCCTAGGGCGTCTGTCATGCTCAAGTTCTGGTAAGTGGATCCAAACCTGAATGAGAAAAATAAGACCAAATAGAGTTTGTGATTTGAGACACTATGTGAAACCATTACGCTTCCTATTGGGCACATGCAAGGCACGAGTAGGGTTATTTCTGCAAAATGACCAACGTGGTCAAAAGGTGGCTAGAAGTAAAAGCTCAATAAGGACGACCTCTAAAACATGGAAACACCTCACAAAGGCCCATAAACTCTTAGGAATCGCGGTCCTTAAAATTACTTTGCAAAAATGACACCACTTTGCAGAAAAGACTTATGTGGCAGAAAAATGGCTAAGTATGCAAGATTTGGCTACGACCCCCGAAGCCAAGAACTTAAGATCACAAGGAAGACCGAACCCTATGTGGGTTGCCTTAGGGCTGTGCAGGATTGGATTGGATCCGATTTAGCACATTTCGGATTCGAATTTCGGATTCTACAAAATGCAATCTAAATCCGAT
This sequence comes from Nicotiana knightiana, assembly GCA_005239525.1. Lineage (NCBI taxonomy): Eukaryota > Viridiplantae > Streptophyta > Magnoliopsida > Solanales > Solanaceae > Nicotiana > Nicotiana knightiana. The sequence continues at coordinate 33,491 of ML404140.1, read as the reverse complement.
CTGAATTAACATTGGATCGGATCGGATTTTAAACTTTGGATCGGATAAATATTTCAGATTTCGGATCGGATTGTTTGCATTATTATGGATTATTGCCAATCATACTCACTCTTTTAATGCTCTCTGTTTCTTGCCATTAAGATTGGTGTTTATCAATAAAAACAAGAATGAATTAAGTGTTGTAGCAGATGCCACTAACTGCTAAGGGCCTAACTCCTAAGGCGCTAAGTCTAACTAACATAGGAATGCTGCTAGTTGCTTAACGTTTCAAAATTCAAATCACAATATGAATTACATTGAAAGGCAACAATTATCTTTCATTGTAATAAATAAAACACAATCTTCATAGCAAAATAAAAAAAATCAAGATCCCCACAGTTATCTAGTCTGGTCTTGACTGAAAAGGGAGGCGGAAGTTGAGCGTGGACTTAGACTCTTGGAGGCGGAAGTCGAACAAGGAGTTGGAGAATAGAGAGTGTTGGACTCTTGTTCTTGTAGAAGAGAGACGGAAGCCGAATTCCGAAATAGAGAAATGTGAGAGAGAGTAGTTCCATTTAACTTATAAGTTATAAGTTATAACCTAATCTTAGTGGGCAGTGGGCAGTGAAAAATTAAATACTCCCTAACCCTAAAATTATAGTATATAAGTCTATATATTTCGGATTTCGAATCAGATCGGATTAAAAGTATACCAATCCGAAAAGACAAAATTTTATAAAACACAATTTGAATCCAATCCAAATATCTAAAATTCGAAATTGAGCAGATCGGTTTGGATTTCGGAATTCCAATTCAAATGAACGGTCGTAGGCTGCGTACGTATCCCGCCCCGAAAGATGAGAATCAGGCATGCATAGTTCGTGAAGATTGGACGTGGGAGAGAAAAAAAATATCTGATTTTGAGAAAACAAATTTTTTGTCTTTTTTGAAAAATGATGGGAAAATATAAAATCTTTATGGATTTTTCATTTTTTTAAATTTTTTTTCTATGAAAGAAAAACCTGAATAAAGATCATACTTGCTTTATTTTTATACTTCACCCTCTTTTCTTACTCATTTGTCCCCAAAATAAACAACGATCTACCAAATGACCTTTTTACCCTTAAAGAATGCAGCATATAACACATAAGAATGATTTAAATGTATTTTTGGGTTAGGGGCCCACTTTAACATAATTTGGATAGGCATCCTACAAAGAGACATGGTGCTTGGGGCCGAGCCGTGCTAGGTCTAAATGACATGATGCAAATAAGAATTACCTAAAACATAGTCTGTACAACTGGTACTTGCGAGTAAGGGAGTTCATTTTACTCAGGGAGAAGGTGTTAGGCACTCCCCAAGTCCCGTAACTAGTACGGTTGCATACTCGATCTAATTGGCTTTAAAAAACACTCAAACTGAGACAAAAACACATAGAGAAAATAAACACACAAGAGGCTCGAGGATATCCCCACCTAAATAAAAGAAAATAAAATAAGAGGAAAAAATAAAAGTAAAATACTATACTATGCCTCTGTGATGATGTCGTCCCATCCTTGGCCTTCGTTTATATGTACCTTGGGGCATTCGCCAGATAAAATAATAAACGGAAGGGAATAACCTTTTACCTCAAAATTCAAACAAAAATCTAAGGCTTGCCTACCCAAGTGTGGTCGGCCTAAACTGATACTAGCGAATAATAAGAAGAAATAAAAGAAAACTAAATAATAGGAGAACGCTCATTTCTTTCTTACCAATTAACTTCGTCTATTAGACCGAGCCCAATCCTAAACATGTGAGCAATTTTTAATTACTAATGGGCTAAGTCTTTCCAACCTCCCAGGCCAAACAAACAATCAAATATCTATACAACCCAATCCAAACAGATAAGCACTAAACAATCCAAAAGGAAAGTAAGAGAAGGGATAATAAAGTAAAGCGGTGGATCTCAGTATGACAGGAGCTATCTATGGTTTAACCACCTCACACCCTATTCTCATATCACTCCTCACCTCAAGATTTATCTTTAACGCTTATTTCATATTTAAACTAAGAGAAGAACACCACTATTCTCTGACAAAACAGATGTATTAAAACATAATATGAAAAAGCAGCATGCAACATGTGAACATGATTAGTAATTCCAGAAGACAAAGTTTTCGAGTCCATACAACCGACTTAATGCGAGGTCCAAACTTTCGAGCCTTATTTAGCATGAAAAATAAGGAGATCTGCGAATAAGAATGTCACATTTCACTTCAGGAAAATCCCAAAATCTCTCAAAAATTCATTTTTAGAGCTATTTCGCAAGTATTCTGTTCCAAATTTGAGTCTTAACCGAAGATGCAGACAAATCTTAACTGTAAGGGAATTAAACCATAAGAAGAAAACTATCAGTCAATATAAAGAAAGTAAAGCGAAGGACAGTGGATCATCTAATTGCTTAATTGTATTCCAGATTCTAAAGTTAACGCACGAACTCTAGGCTTCATGGTGTTAATTCCTGCACTTGAATGGGTTAAGCATGAAACTAAGCGTACTCACAACATATTTTACCAAAAGACCAAATCGTTAATGGACTGAAAACTTTATGGAAAAGTCGCGAAATCTATTTCAAATTCGAAGTAACAGAAACAATCCAGAATACTTAGGAGAAGCACAAATGGTCACGTTGCTTATTGGCAATTCGCTCAGCAGATATCCAATAGTTAAGCCCTAACCATACAAATCCAAACAAAGCAAATCGAAGTTTAACCAATATTCCTAAACTGCCGGACCAATTGGCCACCGAATGAACAATAACTAGAAAAAGCTCAAGGTTTATTACAAGTTTAAATTCAACACACAAACAAAAATCCTTTTAAAACTTATCCCTAATTATACCAAGTTTGTGACTGCTAGGCAGATAAGCATGAAGAAGATTTTGAACTCATTTCACACTCCAGTTAGCCAAAACAAACAAGCAAAGGTTCACATGAATTGTTGACGAAGTGAAGCAACAAAATTCCAAATATATGATATTGAAACTATACAAACCCAAGGGCAAAACAGATTGAAACTCTTAAAGGATTAAAACATATCTAAGCCTACGACATCATTCAGAGTTAGCAACCAATCAAACTTCAATTGTCAAATTATGATCTATAGACATTTTGATACGAAAATAACTTAAACTTTAGATTCCTAAATCCCTTCTAATCTAAAGCTCCAATCACACTGAGATCACACTAAAATAGAGGAAAAGAATCAGAAACGAACCTGAAATGAAACTTTACAATAACTTCGACTTTGAATGTACAAGCAAAGAAATCCGGCAATGAATTGGAATCGAACAAATACAACGCTAAAACTGGACGAAGAATCATGACCTTAAACCTCGGACGGCACCTCGAAGCTGAATCTCGAGCAAAACTCAGAAGATAAACCGAAAACAAAGGCTGGACTCAATCGAACTCCATAGTCTTGAAACAAAATCCAAAATAAAAATGAAGAAGCAAAATCCTTTTTTTAGGTTTTCTGAAAATTTAATCACAAACTAGTACTCAAACGAAGAATCTTTTTTTTGTGTGTTTTCTGGTTGTTCAAAGAAACAGAAAAAAGTGAGGAATATTGATGATTTTTTAAAACTCTAATTTTTCCTCTACCTTTCCTATCCGAAAAAAGATCCTCCAAGCCTTCGAATTCTCTCCCCGGAACCCCTTTCACGGATGGATAATTCTCGTTTATATGGCCATACGAGTGAAGAATGGAAGGCCGAGATTGATTGGAATCAATCCTCACGCTCACCATTCCTCCGGCGTGTTGCTTTGTGGAGATTTTTTCTGCGTGACTTCGTCGAAAAGAGAATGAGCGCGTGAGTGTTGTGTAGAAAATTCTATTCGGGTAAAATATAAGGAATATTTAGAGTTTGTTATGGTTGTGCTACGTGGAAGAAAGAGAGATGAGGAGACCAAACCGCGTCGCCAGGTTTTGCTTTTCAGCGAGTTCCGCCATTGGCAGAGAGGGATGTGCGGCTGGCTTAAGGAATTAGGGTTTGGTCTTTGGGAAAATGATTTTCATATGGGGTATGGGAATTGATATGGACCATTTGATTAAAAATGATCAATGGCTAGGATTGAGTCCATCCATTTTAGGTGGAAGATGAGTTGATGGATCAAGGGATTGTGCTGGAGGAGGTGGGCTCAGGTGGTGGAAATTTGTCCAACAACAACAACAACAAACTCAGTCTAGTACCAACATGTGGGGTCTGGGGAGGGTAGTCTGTACGCAAACCTTACCCCTATCTAGTGCATGTAGAGAGGTTGTTTCCAATAGACCCTCGGCTAAAAACCAAAAAATAAACAATAAAAAATAAGAAATAAAAAATAAATAAAAATACAATAAAAATACAAACAAAAAATAAAAAATAAAAAATAAAAAATAAGAATCACATACTGTAATACAGGATAAATAGTATCCAATAATAGCAACAGGAAATACAATACCTGAGACGAACAGAATTACATACCGTAATAAAATCTAAGAATATCAAGGGAAATGCATGCTACTAAACCTATCGGTGAACACTATAAACTACCTACTAACCTTCTACCTCAATCCTCGACCTCCACACCCTCCTATCAAATGTCATGTCCTCAGTGAGCTGAAGCATCGACATGTCCTGCCTAATCACCTCTCCCCAATACTTCTTAGGCCTCCCTCGACCTCTTCTCAAACTCTCCATAGCCAACGTCTCACAACTCCTAACAGGAGCATCAATGCTTCTTCTCTTAACATGTCCGAACCATCGCAGCCTCCACTCACGCATCTTGCCCTCCATGGAGGTTACTCCCACCATGTCCCGGATAACTTCATTCTTAATCCTATCTTTCTTGGTGCACCCACACATCCATCTCAACATCCTCATCTCTGCTACTCTCATCTTCTGCACGTGGGAGTTCTTGACTGGCCAATACTCAGCCCCATACAACATAGTTGGTCGAACCACCACTCGATAAAACTTACCCTTAAGTCTTAGCGGCACATTCCTATCACACAAAACACCGGAAGCGAGCCTCCACTTCATCCATCCCGCTCCGATGCTTGGATAATAGACCCGAGATACTTAAAACTCACTCTCTTGGGGATAACTTGAGCATCAAGCTTAACCTCTACATCTGCATCATGGATCCCGTCACTGAACTTACACTCCAAGTATTCTGTCTTGGTTCTACTCAGTTTGAAACCTTTAGACTCCAAGGTTTGTCCCTAAATCTCCAACCTCGCATTAACTTCGCTACTCGTCTCGTCAATCAACACGATATCATCGGCAAATAGCATGCACCAAGGCACCTCCCCTTGGATGTGACGCGATAGTACATCCATCGCCAAGGCAAACAAAAATGGGCTAAGAGCCGATCCCTAGTGCAACCCCATCACCACAGGGAAATGGTCCGAGTCACCACCCACAGTCCTCACCTGGGTCTTAGCCTCATCATACATATCCTTAATCACCCTAATGTACGCTACCGGAACGCTGCTAACCTCCAAACACCTCCACAGGACCTCTCTCGAAACTTTATCGTATGCCTTCTCAAGGTCAATAAACACCATATGCAAATCCTTCTTCCTTTCCCTGTACTGCTCCACTAATCTCCTTACCACATGAATCGCTTCCGTAGTCGAACGCCCCGGCGTAAATCCAAACTGATTATCGAAAATAGATACGCACCTCCTCACCCTGGCCTCCACCACTCTCTCCCAAACCTTTATAGCGTGACTCAATAACTTGATACTCCTATAATTGTTGAAATTTTGGATATCACCCTTGTTCTTGTAAAGCGGAACCATCGTACTCCACCTCCATTCTTCAGGCATCTTCTTCGCCTTAAAAATAACATTATACAACCTAGCGAGCCACTCCAAATAAACGAAAACAAAAATTCAATCCAAAATGAACACACTTTCTCCAAAGAATAAATGTAGAATTACTACTAATTCATGCAAATAAAATAAAATAGCTCTAATTACAAAATACTAGCAAACTATATATTAATTTAACAATATTATATTACGAGGCTATCTTTGGCATTTGTTATCATTATGAAAATGCTAAATACCTTAAATTAAATAAAGATAGGAGTATGCTATAAAGAAGAAATGTTATAAAACCGAAAGCATTTTTGTGTTTTCAAATTTATGTTTCTAAAATTAAAAGTGTACTAAAACCCTATTAAAATAAATTAAGTAAATATTTAAAATATTAAGAATACTAAAAAATCGTGTGGATTAAAAATTATGTGCTTACACTCATTATATTGTATATATGCTTGACAAGTGTATGTAAAGATAAGTCTGGTCACCACAAAATAATAGCGGGATCGAAAACTTAAAATAATGGAAGTCTTTTTGGAAAAAAGCAGCCTATAGTAAGTAGTTCCAGCGACTTTAACGCTATTAGAAGACTGTTATATCAAAATTGGAGCAACTTTTCCCTGAAGTCTTCCTCACCATCCCTCTCCCCAAAAGCACCCATCTCTTGATAGTAAAAAAAATTAATCATCAGAATATGTTAAAAGGTATCTAGAAGTAATTACTGATAACGAGTAAACGTAGTAATCAAAAAAGTAAGATAAATTATCTTGTACACAAAAGGGTTAAATGACACCGATTGTGTAGAAACTTACTTACAACAAGACCTAATACATAAATGACCCCTTAAACTTGTCACAATTTTTTATTTGGATATTTTTAACAAAGTGAATGATATGTTGAACAAATGATGTATAGTTAAAAGGGCCATGTATATATTTAGCCTTACAACTTATTAGTGCATATACAAGTGTACAAGATAAATCCATATATACAGGAGTAGTATGTATGCCTATGGCACCCCTACTACTGGTAGTATTAACTTTTAATGTTTTAAAATAATTCTTTGTTTTACCAAAAAAGATGAAAAATATGCCTATACGCTTTAGCTCATTATTTTGGTTTCTCATTTGATATTCGTATTGGTGCACAACTAATTTCGATTCGTGCCACATAAAACTTAGGACTCGAACCTCGCCCGATATCTTAGGTGTCCTATACATCTCATTTGTTTGTTACATTGCTTTTGAACCACATGGCCAAGACGCGTAGTGAAGTTTAAAGTACAAAAAAATGAGCAGCGCTTTTGAATATATAATGCCATTTGCTTTTAATTGTGCTTTATCTTAGACACTAAAGTAAAAAGAATCCAGAACTAGTTCTATTACTTCTTGACTACTTCAGTGAGAAGATTTTCTGTTAAAATGTTTTTGCTTTGTGACGAGCACTCGTCATCTTTTCCTGAAAATTTTTATATTGATACTAGAAGGTTTGACATCTAAATAACATTTATAATGACAGCCAATTAATGGTGAGAAAATGTAAGATATATACGTGCTTTGGTATTTGTAGTGTAGTTCTATCGGTTTAAATTTTGAAAATATGGCTTTTGAAAAGTAATTTAAAAGCATGTATATATCCAAAGTAGGTTTAATGTGCATTATCCAGGCTGTATATGGTAAAAACTGGTGCGACCCCATTTTTCTATTTGATCGAAACTAGAACGTTACGTCGAAGAGCTGAGGCATTGAGTCCATAGATGAGTCCAAACTTGAAAGTAGGTTTAATGTGCATTATCCAGGCTGTATACGGTAGAAACTGGTGCGCCTCCATTTTTCTATTTGATCGAGACTGGAACGTTGCGTCGAAGAGCTGAGGCATTGAGTTCGAGGTCGAAGTCTCTTTCGAGATCGATATCGGTATCAATCGAAGCCAAGGGAGACATAAACCGAGTAACATCTGGGATATCTTAGTAACGGAAGAGTGAAATATCCGTGATTGGTCGAGGATCATGGCGTAAATCTCGGAACGGATCAAATCAGAAGCGGTTAATTAGCTAATTATACGATTTTCTTCTGTAATTAGAGTTATGGCATAAGTAGAATTCCTCTACTATATAAAGAGGAGTTCTAATCATTTGAAAGCATAATCATACACAGAGATTACAACAATACAATTCTTTCTTTCCTATTTACGTTATTGTTCATCAGTTATTTCCATTTCTCACTTTTCTTGTACTTATTAGTTCGAGGGTATCTTGACTCGAGGCTGGAGTCCTACTCGAACGCTTGTCTGATTTATTTGTAGTTTAATTCTGTCATTTACTTTCATATTTATCAATTGGTATAGAGTGAAATCACATATCCTTAAAACCACAGTAAACAGTTTAGCGCCCATCGTGGGGCTAAGATAATAGTGATTGTTCAATACTGATTCCGATAACACACACTACTTTATGCTAGTTCTTGTCAGTATTTTTATTTTCAGGATAAAATATGTCAAACACACAAAAAGCACCCACACGTGGTGATAACGGCCTCGGATTTCACGGGGAAAATGACAATGTAGTTGCTCCAGGGGTCGAGGTGCCGCAGGCTGATCTCGAGGGAGCACCGATTGCCAATCCGGTCAATGTTGGTTCGCATATCGCTCTAAATGCGATTTGGGCGCATATCCCAAAGGGAGTGTACGCAAAGAAGGTCGATCTGGTGGTCGAGGTACACAGGGCGGAGGAGATGGAGGAATCAACCTCCAAGTGATATTTGAGATGCTACAGGCTCAGCAAGCTGCTATTGCACAGTTACAAAATCAGCATCGAACGTCGAGTGGGGTCGAATTGGAAGCAGCCCGCCGAACCGAGCCAATGCCAGAAAGATCGAATGCCAGTGAATCGGGGACTGACCCCACAATAATGAAGATGCTCGAGGAGCTCACCAACCTAATTGAATCAGGAGAGAAGAAAATTGAGGCAAATGATAAGAAAGTAGAAACGTACAACTCCCGGGTTGATCAGATATCGGGGGCACCGCCAATTTTGAAAGGGATGGATTCAAAGAAGTTTGTACGGAAGTTGTCTCCTCCAAGTGCGGCTACGAATCCCATTCCAAAGAAATTTCGTATGCCAGAAATCCCTAAGTACAATGGGACCACCGATCCCAACGAGCATGTCACCTCCTATACATGCGCCATCAAAGGAAACGATTTAGAAGATGATGAGATCGAGTCTGTTCTATTGAAGAAGTTTGGAGAAACTCTATCAAAGGGAGAAACGATTTGGTACCATAACCTACCGCCATATTCCATTGACTTATTCTCCACGATTGCGGATTCTTTCGCAAAGGAACATGCCGGGGCAATAAAGGTTGCAACAAGGAAATCAGGCCTTTTCAAAGTAAAACAAAAGGATAACGAAATGCTTAGGGAGTTCGTTTCTCGGTTCCAAATGGAACGCATGGAGGTTTCACAGGTCACAGATGATTGGGATGTTAAGGCCTTTACTCAAGGGTTGAATGAATGAAGTTTGATAGCGTCACGTCAACTGAAGCAGAACTTGATTGAATATCCGGTGGTAACCTGGGTTGATGTACATAATCGGTACCAGTCAAAGATCAGAGTCGAGGATGACCAATTGGGAACTCCATCCGGTTCTGTATATCCGAACAGGCCCATAGGAAGAAACCAGAGAGATATCAATAGGGAACCTCAGTCGAACAGAGACCGATATCAGCCATATAATGCAGATTGCAGAACCGGCAGCCCCAGACGCAATTCCATCTGAAACTATCGAAGAAGCGATTGACGACAGAGTCCTCGGGGACTCGTGAGCAAAAGTGGTTTTGATAAGTACGCCGATCCCACAAAGGCACCATGATTATTGAAGTATAACTTCAATATCGACGCATCAAGTATTGTGTCGGCAATTAGGAAAATCAAAGATACTTGGTGGCCCAGACCCATACAAACTGATCCTTCCCAAAGATTCCCAATCTAATGTGCAGTATCACGTCATACATAGCCACATAATCGAATATTGTAAACAACTGAGGGAGGACGTAGCCGGTCTATTCAACGAGGGCCACCTTCGAGAGTTCTTAAGTGATCGAGCCAAAAACCTTTTCAGAGAAAGGGACGTCAACTGGAAGAGACACAACATGTGATCCATATGATCGTCGGTGGGGTCGATATTCCACAAGGTCCCGTGTTCAAACGCACTAAAGTATCAATTACTAGGGAAAAATGGACCCAATATTATGTGCCAGAAGGCACCATATCATTCAACGCTGAGGAAGCAGAAGGAATCTCTCAACCACACAATGAAGCTCTAGTAATTTCTATCTTTATGAATAAAATTTAAGTTATGCGTGTTTTAGTTTATCCAGGTAGCTCGACAAATATCATCTGATTGAGGGTCGTGGATCAGCTCGGTCTGCAAGATCAAATCGTACCCGCAGCTCGGGTCCTGAATGGTTTCAACATGGCCAGCGAAACAACTAAAGGAGAAATTATTTTACCGGTGAACGTAGCTGGAACTATTCAAGAAACCAAGTCCCATGTAATCGGGGGCGACATGAGGTACAACCCTCTGCTCAGAAGGCCCTGGATTCACAATATGAGGGCAGTCCCTTCAACTCTCCACCATATGATGAAATTACCAACACCGAATGGGGTGAAAACGGTATATGAGGAGAAATACGCGGCAAAAGAAATGTTCGCGGTTGACGAGGTAATATCAATATCGACACTTCCATCAACAAATGGATCATAGGTCAAAGAAAAAGCAGGGAGCGGAAGAGGGCGACGATGACTACTGGATACCTCGATCCTTCATTATCTCCGAAGACTCTGACGCCACCAAATCAACAGTTTAGGAGCTGGAACATATTACATTGATCGAATACCTACCCGATCGAAAGGTATACCTGGGTATGGGGTTAACCCCTGAACTAAGGGTGTAATGTGGGTCGGGCCTAAACGGGATTCATGGGCCGGTCCTAAGTGGTCCCGAGCTTCGTGGGCTTTTTGTAGGATCCAGACCGGGATCAGGAACACGAACTAATGGTCCCGGGCCTAGTTTTAAAAAAAAATTTATCTAAGGAAATTTCTAGTAAATTATATTATAGAATTGTGACCTAAATTTTTTAATTCAAATTTAAACACAAAATTATTGTAAAGAGATATTCAAAGCAATGTGTTATAATTTTATTATAGCATTAACAAAACATGACAATATCTTTCTTAGTCTTCTTCCCCCCCCCCCCCCCCCCCCCCCCCTTTTTTTTT
>ML404140.1:6417-21530 GCA_005239525.1 Nicotiana knightiana | reverse complement strand
CCCCCCTCCTCATGGAATGAGCATAACAAGGTGTTAATACCACCATTGAGAAGAAAAAGAAACTAATCAAAATGTTCCAAAATATAAGTTACATATTAATTTACATGGTTTCTCTTACAAATTTCTTAAATCCTTCAAGGTCTAGAGGAATTTCCGTTGGTGGTGGGGGAAAAGAAGCTTGGTCATCACCGCTTCCAGGAAAAGCAGCATCCTCCGCAAGTTCAGCTAGCATTTCCTCTTAAGCTTCGTCCACCTCTGGTTGTGATTCATCAAGTCCAAAATTTCTTCGTTCCGAACGGATCCAATCTCTAAAAAGTATTGATTTTTCCAAATCTCTCCCTGATAGACGTTCTATAATCACCGAGTTGAAGTCTTGCTTGACTGAGAGTGCTCTCTGATGCCACTGTTAAAGCTTGAATAGTTAAAATGATGCGACCCATCCTTGAAAGAATCGGAAAGTATTTTTCTTTGTCCTTCCACCATTCTAAAATATTAAAGGAGCCGTCGGGATTCACTTCCTCAATTCCCTGTGACAAATAAACTTCAAGCTCATTTAGTTGTGAAAAATCACTAGTAGTAGAACCTTGAGAACCTCACCCAAGAACTAAGTGCTCTTACTCCCGCAGTTCTTTTAGATGATTGAGAACTAGAAGAAGAAGGAGTTGGAACATTTGGTCTAGCATGATCTAATGCAATTTGATAAGCACTATAAATAGTTTGAGCATTTATTTTAATTGGGGCTATTGCTTCCGGAAGTTTAGAAAACTCCTCGTCTTCAAGTGCTAAACTATTATAAACAATTTTATACCAAAATTGAGGACCTCCTAATTAGTAGGATTTAACAAGGCAGCAACACCATAAATAGTGGGGAATAGGGAAAAAATATTTATAAAAATTTTTTCTCATAGAATCAATAGCAAGTTAATAAATTATCCCACCCTCTGAAAAATGACTAAACAAATTTGCAAGTTCTGCAATATAAACTAAATAGTTAGAAATAGTAGGATAATATTGCCCAGAAAATTCATTTGTAGCAAAAGGAAATTTTTCTAAAAATTCTACAAGCATTTTAACATTAGCCCAATCCGCATTTGTAAGGTTCTCATCATCATCACTTACATGAGCATTAAACGTTGAGTTTTAGGGGTTTCTATATTCATATGCAAACAACTAAACTTTCATACATGTAACTCCATCTAGTTGGACAAGGTTTAGGAACCTTTCTTTCTCTTAGGCCAAATTCATCGCATCTTTTAAAATATGCTCTAAGTCTACTTCTACGGTTTGAACAAAAAAGCCAGTTAAGAGCCATTTTAACCTGTTCAATTTCAACATTTAAAATTCTCATACCATCACCCTCAATTAAATGGTACATATGACAAATACATCAAACATGAAAAATGTTACTAAATGCATGATTTAGTGTAGTGGTAAGCAAGGCTAGAGCATTAGTTTTACTAGAAGCATTATCCATTGAAACTGACATTATTTTATCAATAATGCAAAAATATCTACAAATATCTGTAATCGTGCTAGAAATAAACTGCCATGTGTGACATGAATTAATTATTCTATAAGCAATAATGTATTTTTGCATTATCCAATCCTCATCAATCCAACGACTGTTAACAGTAAGATAATCACAGTCATCACCAGTTCTACCAATATCAGTAGTAATAGCAACACGACAATTTATATGAGTAAATAAATTGCACAAATATTGTTCATATTCATGTTAATATTTATAAATATCGCTCTTTACGGTTGTGCGAGGCCATCCTTTATAAGTGGGATTAAAATTTTTTCTAATATAATGCACAAAGTGAGGGTTAGACGGAAAACAATAGGGTAAGCACATAACAGTAACCATTCTTGCCAATTCTTCCCGATCTTTTTTGGATCATAATATAAAATACCATCGGTAACAAAGTTAATTCTCGGTTGAAATTGATTTGACCCGGTACTAAGGTCATCCTGACTAAGTACACTTGTCCCCTCGGCCAAAGCTTTCATTTGAAAATATTTGACTTTATCTTTAGGGTGTATCAATATGTGTCTAGACAACTTCCCCCCCCCCCCCCCCCCCCCACCTCAAACATATTTAAAAGCTAACTCTTTGCCACAAGTTTTACACTTAGCCTTATTTTTTTGTCTTAGTTGAATAAAAATGGCCAAACAACAGATGTTTCGCTCCATTTAAAAGGTTGTCTAGAAAAATTAGGGATAGTAACAGGGGGGTTAGATGGGGCATCATTTGTATTATTATTATTTGGGTTAACTTCAGGAATAGGACTAGTGGGTGTATCGTCATCCGGTTGCGTTTCATCAAGATCTATTTCTTCATCATCATTTTCATCAATAGTTGGATTACTATAAAGAGCATTCATATATTCATGGTTTAACTGTTCACCTGGTGCAATATCATGGTGCAATTGACTCTTGGTAAATTGTAATAAACTATTATTGCTATCAAGAATAGCAGGTGTAGGACAGGTAACCGATTTAGGTCGGGGAGCCGGGGGAAGTGGAGGAGGAACAACTTGGCCACTAGATTCACCACTCTTGGATTTTCCCTTATTTTTACTAAATCTTTTTTTAAGGAATAAGCCATCTTAATTATAATTATACAAAGTAAATAAAACAAAAAAAAACTATAATATTAAAACTAAAGAGTTGGAACGAGTTTACCGAATTGACGAACAACTTGTTGAAAATTAATTATCGTTGAAGACTTGAATACTTCAATTCACCAATTTCACAAATTTTCACAAATTGCAACAATAAAGTAAGCAATTATAGAAGAAAATTAGAGAGATATTGATGATTTTCTGAGAAAAATGAAAGAATGAGGGGGTATTTATAGTTGAAAATAGGAAAAAAAATTTAATTATAAAAATTTTGGGGTTAAAAAAAAGTTGGGAGGGGGAGGGGGAGGGTTAAATGGCTATTTTATAAATAACCAACGGCTATTTTGGCAGAATAACAGCTATATTTTAAATGCCCTAACGGCTTTGGCAGATTTTTTTTTTAAAATTTTAGTCGTTGGGCCCGGATAAGCCTGTTTAACACTGCCTTGAAGCGGCCCACGTTGCCAGCCGGTACCGGTCCCATTATGACTAAAAAGTGCTAGTGCTACCTACCAACGCCTAGTAAACAAAATGTTCGAAGAACAAATAGGTAAATCAATGGAGGTATATATTGACGATATGCTAGTTAAGTCCTTGCGCACAGAGGACCATTTGACACATTTGCAGGAAACCTTCAACATATTGAGAAAATACAACATGAAGCTCAACCTCGAGAAATGTGCTTTCGGGGTCGGTTCGGGCAAGTTCCTCGGCTTTATGGTGTCGAATCAAGGGATCAAGATCAACCCCGATAAAATCAAGGCAATTGAAGACATCACAGTCATGGGCAGTGTTAAGGTTGTGCAAAGATTGACCGGACAGATAGCCGACTTGGTCCGGTTTATCTCAAGGTCATCAGATCGAAGTCATAGGTTCTTCTCACTACTCAAAAATAAGAACAATTTTGCCTGGACTCCGGAATGCCAACAGGCGTTAGAAGATTTAAAACGGTACCTCTCGAGTCCATCATTGCTTTATACTCCAAAGGCGGACGAACAACTCTACTTATACTTAACAGTCTCGGAAGTCGCGATAAGTGGTGTCCTAGTTTGAGAAGAGCAAGGTAAGCAATTTTCCATTTATTATGTAAGTCGAACTTTAGGCGAGGTCAAAACCCGGTACCCACACTTAGAAAAGTTGGCGTTTGCTCTAATAAGTGCGTCTAGGAAACTAAAATCGTATTTTCAGTGTCATCCAATATGTGTGGTAACCACTTATTCTCTTCGTAATGTTTGGCCAAATGGGCCGTCGGACTCAGTGAGTATGATATCAAATATCAACCCAGAACGGCCATCAAATCTCAAATTTTAGCCGACTTCACGCTAGCCCTCGTACCCGAGGTCGAAAAGGATTTTTTGTTAAAATCGGGTACATCATGAGGGGTGTGGACCCTTTTACAGACGGCACTTCGAATGTGAAAGGGTCCGGGATAGGCATCGTTTTGAAGCCGCCCACGGGCAATACAATTAGGCAATCTATAAAAACTTCAAAATTGACTAACAATGAGGCCGAGTACGAGGCCATGATTGTGTGATGACCCAAAAGGTCATCTTATGTTTTAGAACACAATTATGCACTCTTTAGCCTTAAAATTTTCATTTTTACCCTCCTCGATTTGCATGCGCAGTGCGGGTGTGTTTATGAAAAACTTCTATGTGGAAGAATTGATGAAATAATAATTTTTGGCCTTAAAAATTGATTTTAGTTGACTTTGGTCAACGTTTTGAGTAAACAGACCGGGACCCGTATTTTGACGATCCCGGTGGGTTTGTAGTGAAATATGGGACTTGGGCGTATGCCCGGAATCGAATTCCGAGGTCTCTAGCTCGAGATATGAATTTTTTGTTGAAAATTGAAAGACTGAAAATCTACTGATTTTAAGAAATTGGTTAATGTTTAATCTTTTTGGTATCGGGTTCGTATTTTGGGTCCGGAGCCCGGTGCATGTCCGTTATGATATTTATACCTTATCATTGAAATTTGGTGAGAAATGAAACTTATTTGACATGATTCGGACGTCCGGTTGTGAAAATAGGAATTTTAAAGTGTTCTTGAGAATTTCATATGTTTTGGTGCTAAATTCATAGTTCTAGGTGTTAGGCTGGGGGGAGGGGGGAACTGATCAATACTCATCGCGAACGCGACACTTGGCTTGCAAACGCGTAGGCTGGGGGGAGTAAACCTTCGCGAACGCGAAGAGTATCTCGCGAACGCGTAGGCTAATAGGGCCATAGCTTCGCGATAGGCCCTTCGCGAAAAGGAAGAAGGACTGTCCAATGAATTAAAAACAGATCAAAAACGGGAATTCTTCAAAATTTCACAACTCTTTCACTAGAACTCGACCTAGGGCGATTTTTGAAGGGGGAATTCAACATCAAATCATAGGTTAGCACTCTTTAACTCATTTCTTTCGATTTCCATCATCACCTATTAAATTCCTAGTCCTAAATCTTGTTCTTTCATGGTAGAAATTAAGGATTTTGGGAGAATTGGAGGATTTTGGGAGAATTGGGGATTTTTGCAAATTGGAGATTTAGACCTCAATCTGGGGTTGAATTCCGGAACTAATTACATATTCGGGCTCGGGGGTGAATGGGTGAATGGGTTTTGGACTGAACCTCGAGTTTTAACTAAGCGTGCCTGGGGTCGATTTTTGACTTTTTAGGGAAAATGTTGGGAAACCTAAATTTATGTATTGAAATTGATTTCATTAGCAATATTTGATGTTATTAAGTTAATTATGGCTAGATACAAGTGGGTTGGAGGTGGAATCTAGAGGAAAAGTGGTACTTGAGCAGTGAGTGGTCTGTGGATCAAGGTAAGTGTTATGTCTAATCTTGACTTGAGGGTTTAGGAGCCTTTGCCTTATTTGCTATGTGACAAATCATGGGAGCGGCGTATACGTGAGGTGACGAGTATCTATGTGCTGCCAATTTACCTGTTTTACCTATTTCTTTTCGTACACTTTATATTGTTTCTCCCCTGCTAATTGCCACATGTTTAATTGAAATTCCATGCCTAATTTCTACATGTTAGATAATGTGCTCCCTTTTTTGAAGATATTTGTTACCCCGTATAAATATTGTTCCCCGTTATTTTCTTAGACTATGCTTATCGGTATTTTTGTGATATCTTGATTTGGTCTTGCTGAGTAGTATCAATTGTATAGAGTTTTATTGATTATACAACTCCCGATTACCCTGTTTAAAATTCTAAGTGTTGGTAAGGGTCTTTTGTAAATTTTGTGAAACTTCTGTACACTCTATGTAATTTATTATGATACGGTAGGATCTGGTTGCACACCACAACAGGAGGAATAAGGGTGATATATTGAGGAGGAATAAGGGTGAATTACTATTATACGGTGGGATCGGGTTGCACGCCGCAACATGAGGAATAAGGGTGGATTGATATGGTGTAATAAGGGTGAATTATCATATTGATATTGATATATGGTGGGATCGGGTTGCATGCCAAAACATATACATATTATTGACTGTTATTGTTATTGTTACGGAGGAATAAGGGAAGATTTTGTGTTGTCTGGTGGGATCGGGATGCACGCTGCATCAGTATATGTGTTTATGTATTTTTCTCTGACTGTGTAAGTTATTCGGTAGTTTTATATTTTGCTTTAGGTTGGTTATAGCTGGATATTGATAAGACACTGGAGTTATGTATTTATTTGTGCAATTTACTGCTTTTAAATTATACTGTTCTCCTTTTCTGTCTTATTATTTATTGTCTGTAGCTTATATTGTGAGTGTCCCCCTGTAGCCTCGTCACTCCTTCGTCGAGGTTATGCTCGGCACTTACCAGTACATGGGGTCGGTTGTACTGACACTACAACTGCACTTCCTGTGCAGATTTCAGAGTAGGTAGTGGATGATCAAGAGATTGGCTCAGGTTATACAACTCGGAGACCCAAGGTAGTCCTACTAGCGTCCCCAAGCCCTAGCGTCCCCTTCTACATATCTTCTTTACTGTTTTTCCTTTATTTTCAAAATAATTAGTTTCTTTCAGATAATTGATTGTAGAAAATTCATAATAGGTTCGTGAATTGTGACACCAGATTTTTTGAGTAGAAGTAGTATGTAAATGACATCGATATTTATACATCTTTAAAGTTATTCTACTTTATTTTGCATGTTTACTAGTAATTACTAAAAACAGAAAGGAATGGCTAATAATCTCTAAGCTGGCTTGCCTGGCAAGTGTGATGTTAGGCGCCATCACGATCTCGACAGTGGGAATTTCGGGTCGTGACAAGTTGGTATCAGAGCACTAGGTTGCCTAGGTCTCACAGTTCAAGGACAAGCTTAGTAGAGTCTGGGGAATCGGTACGGAGACGTCTGTACTTATCTCCCAGAGGATATGAAGTTTAGGAACAAATATCACGTTTATTCAATTCTGGAAATTTTTATCTCAATACTGATTGAACTTTCCTATTCTTATTCTCTCACCAGATGGCGAGAACAGGTACCACTTCTTCCGTTGATTAGCAGCTAGAGCCTCCAGTAGCAACTTTTACGAGGGTAGAGGTCGAGGCCGAGGCCGTGCCAGAGGCAGGGGCAGGGGCAGGGGCAGGGTTCAGCCGAAAGCCCGAGCAACATCCCCAGCTATGGAGCCTCAGGTAGAGTTCGATGAGGAGGTTGCAGCTCTGACTATTCATGCCGGACCAGCTCAGGTCCCGGAGGGGTTTATTGCTACCCTAGTGCTTCAGGATGCTTTGGTTCAATTGGTGGGCCTTATGGAGAGTGTGGCCTAGACTGGCGCATTCCCTATGGAACCAGTCGTATCTCAGGCTGGAGAAGGATCCCATACTCCTGCTACTCACACTCTGGAGCAGATGGCTCCCCAGTTTCAGACTCCAGAAGCTCATCCAGTCGGAGTAGTTCAGTCGGTTGCTGCACCACAGCCCAGTGATGGATCAGCTATGTCTTATGAGGCTTTGTGGAGATTGAATAGGTTTACCAAGCTCTTTCCAGTCCATTTTAGTTGTGATACTTCAGAGGATCCCCAGGAGTATCTTGATAGTTGTCGTGAGGTTCTTCGCAAAATAGGTGTATTGGAGACTAATACGGTCGGATTTGCTGCTTTTCAGATGACTGGTTCCACCAAAAAATGGTAGAGGGATTATTTATTGACCAGACCAGCTGGGTCACCTACTCTTACTTGGGACCAGTTCTCACATCTCTTCCTAGAGAAGTTTCTACCTATCACCTTGAGAGAGGAGCGTCGCCGTCAGTTCAAGCGTCTCCAGCAGGGCAGCATGACTGTTACTCAGTATGAGACCCATTTTGTGGATTTGGCCCGTCATGCTATTCTTTTGATTTCCATCGAGAGAGAGAAAGGGTGAGGAGGTTTATTGAGGGGCTTGCTCATCCTATTAGATTGCAGATGGCTAAGGAGACTGGGAGCGAGATTTTTTTTCAGGATGCGGCCAATGTTGCTAGACGAGTCGAGATTGTTCTTGGACAGGGAGGTCAGGGGTCAGATAAGAGACCTCGTCATTCTGATGGGTTTAGCGGTGCCTCATCTGAAGGCAGGGGTACTTTTGGTAGAGGCCATCATCCCAGGCCATTTCACTCAGTATTTCAGGTATCCCATAGTGCTCCAGGGAGTCGTGGTTCTTATGTGCCTCCTTCTAGGCAGCCAGCCTATAGTGCACCACCAGCTTCTATCAGAGCACCTCCTCTTCAGAGTTATTATCGTGGTCAGTCGGCTCGTCCGGGTCAGTCTCAGTTTCCACAGCCACAGTATCAGGATGGATGTTTTGAGTGTGTTTATTATGGGCATATCTGGAGGACCTGTCCGAGACTATTGAGTGTTCAGCCACAACATCAGGGTTATCGTGCCATAGTTCCGGCACTAGTTGCTGCACCGCCTGCTCAGCCAGCCAGAGGTAGGGGTCGGACTGTTAGAGGTGGAGGTCAGGTTGTTAGAGGTGGAGGTCAGGTTGTTAGAGGTGGAGGCCCGCCAGCTAGAGGTCGTCTTAGGGATATGGTTCAGAGTGGTGGGGTCTAGCCCCGATGATATGCTTTTCCGGCCATACCTGAGGCTGAGTCATCTGATACTGTCATTACAGGTACTGTGCAGTAGAGATGCTTCAGTTCTATTTTATCCAGGTATACTTGCTCCTATGTGTCATCTTATTTTGCTTCATATATGGTTGTGCCTCGTGATTCTTTGAGTGCTTCCACACCTGCGGGGGATGCTATTGTCGTAGATCGTGTATATCGTTCGTGTGTGGTCACTATTGGGAGTCTTGAGACCAGTGTAGACCATCAGCTCTTAGATATGGTGGATTTCGATGTTATTTTGGGTATGGATTGGTTGTCACCTTATCATGCTATTTTGGACTGTCACGCCAAGACAATTACATTAGCTTTGTCGGTGTTTCCTCTATTAGAGTCGAGAGGGACTCTTGGCCATTCTACTAGCAGGGTTATTTCTTATATGAAGGCTCGGCGTATGGTCGAGAAGGGGTGTTTGACCTATTTGGCTTATATTTGTGATTCTAGTGCGGAGGTTCCTTTTATAGATTCTGTGCCTGTTGTTCATGAGTTTCCAGAGGTATTTCCTGCAGACCTACCGGGGATGCCATCCGACAGGGCTATTGATTTTTGTATTGATTTGGCTCCGGGCACTCGGCCCATTTCCATTCTGCCATACCAGATGGCCCCACCAGAGTTGAAAGAATTGAAGGAACAGTTGCAGGATTTTCTCGATAAGGGCTTCATTAAACCTAGTGTCTCGCCTTGTGCACCAGTTTTGTTTGTGAAGAAGAAGGATGGGTCTATGAGGATGTGTATAGATTATCGGTAGTTGAACAAAGTCACCATCAAGAACAAGTATCTGTTGCCGAGGATCAATGATTTATTTGATCAGCTTCAGGGTGCCAAGGTGTTTTCGAAAATTTATTTGAGATCTAGCTACCATAAGTTGAGGATTAGGGCATCCGATGTCCCTAAGACAGCTTTTTGGACGGGGTATGGGCACTATGAGTTTCTAGTGATGTCATATGGGTTGATCAATGCCCCAACAATATTTATGGACTTGATGAACCGAGTGCTCAAGCCTTATTTGGATTCCTTTTTGATGTGTTTATTGATGACATCTTGATATACTCCCGCAGTTGGGAGGAGCATGAGCAGCACCTGAGGATCGTGCTCTAGGCTTTGAGGGACAATAAGTTGTATGCTAAATTTTTGTAAGTGCGAGTTTGGTTGGATTCAGTCTCTTTCTTGGTCCATGTGGTGTCAGCAGAGCATATTTAGGTAGATCCGAAGAAGATTGAGGCGGTCAATAACTGGCCTAGACCCACTTCAGCTACGGAGATCAGGAGCTTCTTGGGTTTGACGGGTTATTACCGTCGATTGGTGGAGGGGTTTTCATCTATAGCAGCCCTGTTGACTAGGTTAACCCAGAAGGGTGCCCCGTTCAGATAGTCAGACCAGTGTGAGGCGAGCTTTCAAAAGCTCAAGACAGCTTTGACTACACTGGTGTTGGTGTTACCAATAGGTTCAGGATCTTACACAGTGTATTGTGATGCCTCCCGTGTTGGGCTCGAAGCAGTATTGATTCAGGAGGGCAGGGTAATTGCATATGCGTTTCGGCAGTTGAAGGTTCATGAGAATAATTACCTTGTCCATGATTTAGAGTTGGCAGCCATTGTTCATGCGCTAAAGATTCTGAGGAACTATCTTTATGGCGTGTCGTGTGAGATTTTCATGGATCATCGCAGCCTTCAGTATTTGTTCAAGCATAAGGATCTCAATTTGAGGCAGAGGAGGTAGTTAGAGTTATTGAAAGACTATGATATCACCATCTATTTTAAAAGGCTAACGTGGTGGCCGACGCATTGAATAGGAAGGCAGCGAGTATGGGCAGCCTTGCATTCATTCCAGTCAGTTAGAGGCCGCCAGCATCAGATGTACCAGGACTTGCGACAGCAATATTGGTGGAGAAGGATGAAGAAGGATATAGTTTCTTATGTAGCTCGGTGCCTGCATTGTCAGCAGGTGAAGTATGAGCATCAAAGTCCCGGTGGTTTGCTTCAGCAGATGGAGATTCCTGAGTGGAAGTGGGAGCGTATCACTATGGACTTTGTTGTTGGACTCCCACAGACTCAGAGGAAATTCGACGTCATTTGGGTCATTGTGGATAGGCTGACTAATTCAGCACACTTCACTCCTGTAGAAGTTACCTATTTTTTGGAGCGGTTGGCAGAGATTTATACTTGGGGGATCGCCCGTCTTCACGGTGTGCCCGTGTCTATCATTTCTAATCGAGGTACGCAGTTTGCATCGCATTTCTGGAGGGCAGTACAGCATGAGCTGGGTACGCAGGTTGAGCTAAGCACAACATTTCATCCTCAGACGGACAGGGAATCCGAGCGTACTATTCAGATCTTGGAGGATATGCTCCGCGCTTGTGTTATAAACTTCGGAGGATCGTGGGATCAGTTCTTGCCCCTTGCATAGTTCGCCTACAACAACAGCTACCAGTCGAGCATTCAGATGGCTCCTTATGAGGCATTATATGGTAGGCGGTGCAGGTCGCCAGTTGGGTGGTTTGAGCCGGGGGAGGCTCGTTTGTTGGGTACAGATTTAGTACAGGAGGCCTTGGACAAGGTCAAGATTATACAGGATCGACTCCGCACAGCTCAGTCCAGGCAAAAGAGTTATGCTGACCGTAGAGTTCGTGATGTGGTATTCATGGTCGGGGAGAGACTATTGTTGCGGGTATCACCCATGAAGGGTGTCATGAGGTTTGGAAAGAAGGGCAAGTTAAGCCCTAGATTTATCGGGACTTTTGAGATTCTCGATAGAGTGGGAGAGGTGGCTTATAGATTTGCGTTTCCTCCAGGGTTATCAGCAGTTCATCCAGTGTTCCATGTGTCCATGCTCCGGAAGTATCACCATGATATGCTCCTATGTGTTTCCCATTGACGAACGGTTGTTTTAGAGGTGGAGATTGTGATGACCCAAAAGGTCATCTTATATTTTAGAACTCAATTTTGTACTCTTTAGCCTTAAAATTCTCATTTTTACCCTAATCGATTTGCGTGCACAATCCGGGCGTGTTTTTGGAAAGCTTCTATGTGGAAAAATTGATGAAATAATAATTTTTGGCCTTAAAAGTTGATTTTAGTTGACTTCGATCAACATTTTGAGTAAATAGACCCGGACCCGAATTTTGACGGTCCCAGTGGGTCCTAGTGAAATATAGGACCTGGGCGTATGCCCGAAATCGAATTCCGAGGTCTCTAGCTCGAGATATGAATTTTTGTTGAAAATTAAAAGACTGAAAATCTAATGATTTTAAGAAATAGGTTAATGTTTGATCTTGTTGTTATCGGGTTCATATTGGTTCCGGAGCCCAGTACATGTCCGTTATAATATTTATACCTTATTTGTGAAATTTGGTGAGAAACGGAACTGATTTGACATGATTCGGACGTCCGGTTGTGAAAATAGGATTTTTAAAGTGTTCTTGAGAATTTCATATGTTTTGGTACTAAATTCGTAGTTCTAGGTGTTATTTTGGTGATTTGATCGCGCGAGCAAGTCCGTATGAATTTTTTAGACTTGTTGAGCATGTTTGGTTTGGAGCCTGTCACGCACCCTTTTTCCCCCTCCTTAGCGGAAGATCAGGTTCATGACATTGGTTGGGACAACTCTTTCCTTTTGGAAAAAGGGTTTGCGTATTTTGAAAAGTCGCCACCTAACGATTTTAACGGCGCGTTAGGGCACCTAAGGGGTTTAATTACAACTACATTGCTAACTAGAGATTTGGGTAAGGGCTTGAAATTATCCTAAGGGGAAGGTGTTAGGCACCTCTCAGGATCCACAAGTGCGGTTCCCGGCCAAATGGTTTCGTGAATTTGTACAAATAGCAAATAACAAGTAAAGGCTCAAATAAGAGGGGATTTAAGTCTTAAGCATACAGGTGTTTAGAAAAACAGTAGGGGTAATTACGAACTATCGTATACAAGTGTCCTAGGTTTATAATAATATGGATCACATCAATGCAATATCCGGTAATCACTCCTCGAAGAGGGGCTACACGTAGTATTAGCACACCGGTCATCATATCCATATTCTACCCTTCCCACCCCGTGAAGGTAACTAAAGCGTGTGTTGGTCACGGATTCAATTGCATGCTATTACCCGTCCCATCCTATCAGTCCTGGAGGAGGTTAGAACTACTATCCTAAAAGGTAGGTACTAGGCAGACCCTCAGGTTTAAAGGGGTAAAATTCTAAGGCGACAAGCAAAGAACATATAGGACTGCAGTCAATGGGAAACACATAGGAGCATATAGGAGGCTCAGATTTTCCTCCGCAGATAATGCATATAATTAGCACGACTCAAACACGTATAAGGGAAGTGTTATTAATTAAGATCCTAAGACATGGTATCTAGGTGAATTCAGAGGATAAACAGATAGGAAGACTTGTTTTATAACTCAAGAAAAACATGCTCTTAATCAGTTTGCCTACTGATTTAAAAGTACCTATTAGTGTTAAGCAGCACACACAAGAGAGACATATTTCTAATTTTTGAAAAATTAGTCACCTAAGGCTTGCCTAGGCGGGGGACAGTGTATACTAACAGAATTATTAAAGGAACTCTTACAAATTGTTACCTAAACATGCTGTTCTAGGTTGTTCAGAACACAAAAGCATTGCTAGTTATTTTTTAGAGAAAACTAAGTGGGGTGGTTATACTTTTTATACATTGGTAATTAGATTAAATGTAGTTGAGCGATTAGCGCCCTATAACATGATATCTAATGCATAGATAGAGATGCCGAATATTGCGTATGCAGAATTCCTAAGCATGATTTCTAAGATCTCAGTAATTACAGTATTAATCATGATTTCAGAAGATGCTAGAGTGATAATTTATTTTAATGTTGCTTAGCCTAGGACAATTTCTAAGCGTACATGGCAGTGTGGAACATGACAGTAGAAAATACCATTTATTAGCAGGATTTTTCTAAGTAAAAGTGAACATGCTAAAACAGTGGGCATGAGACCTAATAAACATGATTTCTAATGCGTGAATTTGAACATATGGGCCTAAACATGATCTCTATTGCACAGATAGGAAATAAAATCAAATAGCATGGTTTCTAATGCATGAATTTGAACATATAGGCCTAAATATGATCTCTATTGCACTGATAAAAAATAAAGTCTAATAGCATGATTTCTATCCCTTTAATAGCTAATGCATGCGTAGCTACCCCTCCCTTTTCACTATCCATCCCCTGAGTTGTTTACAAATTATTACAGGCCAGGGAATTATGAATTACAGAACCAAAGGAAAATAAGAAGTTACTTCTATAGGGAGCCTTCAATTAGGCCCAGATCTTCCAAACCTCACTGCCTTATGGTATTGCATAGCCTTTTCATAATTCGGATGAGTTCCCTAAGGACCTCAAGGGCTCCCGGGCAATGCTCACACCCAGACATAGCCAAAGAATTAAACATGTGCAGTGTGGACGTGTCAGCCTTGTGTGTCAGAGTTCATAGGGTACTCAAAGGGTTCCAAAGCAATGCTCACACGAAGGGGGATGAACTTATACTTCTAAGAGTGTATGTGAGAGTGCTTTTTATTTAAAAGGATTTAAGTAAGGAACAATTTGAGAAAGGGTAAGTAAGAAAACAGTTTTGAATAAGGAAATGGAATCTTAACATCACACAAGGACCAAGGATAGTCCAACAATCACAAACAGGGGTAATGGGATCAGGGGGTACAGTGCTAGGTCAGATTAACACCTAAGGCCATGGTTAAAATAATGTACCAGTCATAGGCATGTAAGAAGTAGGTGCTAAGTGTACAGAAACATGTTGGTAATAAACAAATAAAGCCTAATTTAAACATGCAAAGGGGAGTTCAGGATCCTAGATACATGCTGAAGAATAAGTAAGCAAGTTGGAAGCAGGCTGAATCACAACAGTAATGGAAACACGTTGGTTTGAGGGCTGAAATATAAATTAGAACATACCAGTGAAGTGAAGAAAGCAATAAAACAAACAGGAAAGTAGGTGAATGCACAATAATTAGCCGTGTCTTGTAGCCAGCTAACTCAGAGTAGTAGTAATTAGCACAGAAGAGAGAGCATAAAGTCTTTTAACTTATGAGAGATTTTTTGAACAGATTAGTTCGTGTGTGTGTCTGTGTATTAATAGAGTATATATAGTTTTGAAAACTTGATGAAAAATAAAGAAAGAACCAGAATTAACCAGTGATTGCGGGACTGAATATCAATCAGTACACAATTAGCACAAGTATCCCTATAATCAAGGGAGTGATTCACACGGTTAGTATTAAATAAGGAAAGAACCATATATAGCTTAGAGGAATATAAGAACAGTGTAAGTATAATAGGCAATTAGATATTAATTGAAGGGGTTAAACTCAAACGGCTAGTACGTAAGGAAAGTTCTTATGCTTGTAACATGTAAGGAAA
>ML404136.1:5927-20259 GCA_005239525.1 Nicotiana knightiana | reverse complement strand
GTTTTGCTCAGGAATGCTCCACCAGCCGAAGCATCAACATTTTCTTTCACAATATCAGCTAAACCCATATAGAAACACTGCTCCAATATTTGCTCTGGAATACTATGATGTGGAAAAATAACCAGCATCCCCTTAAATCATTCCCATGTCTCTTGCAGTGTTTCAACTGGTTTCTGTCTGAAGCTCAAGATTTCATCAATTTGTTGAGCAGTCTTGTTGGGTGGATGAAACTTGTTCACGAACTGTTTGACTAACTCCTCCCATGTGGTAATGGAATTGATGGGGAGTGAGTTTAGCCAAGTCTGGGCAGCACCAGTCACTGAGAATGGAAACAACAACAGTTTTATTGCCTCCTGAGTAACGTTAGGCTGCCTCTGTGTTTTGCAGATTGATAGGAAGTTTTTCAAGTGCTGCTGGAGGTCTAATGTATGACCCTGAGAATAGCCCTTTGTTCTACAATAGGTGCAGCATATTATTTGTTATCTGAAAGGACTCGGCCTGTATCTGAGGAACCAGTATTGCCGTGGCCAAATTCTCAGTTGTGGGTTGTGCCCAGTCATATAAAGGAGCCTCTACCCCTATTTGAGTGACTGGGTCTACCACATCATCCCCATGATTATTCCGGTTATGTGCATCTTCCATGTCGGTTTCAATTTGTTCAATTTGTGGTTGATGTTTGCTTTTCCGGTTGGTCCGGTTTATGGCCCTGAAAACTTTCTAGGGGTCTGATATGGCTTCAATTACTTCACCAGTCCTCAATGATTTTCTAGGCATGCACCTGCAACACGTTAGCAAACGTTAAACTTTCAATGTGAAAACGAAAATTTGAAGAAAATTGACTATATTTCAGAATTTTGTATTTCTTCTAACTCAATTGATAATACCGTTAATTCCCCGGCAACGGCGCCAAAATTTGATCACGCTCAACTATGTCTTATAAAAAGACTAAACGGGCGCTGCAAATATAATCTGGGGTATTAAGCCCAAAGTCGATCCCACAGAGAATTGAACGTATCAATTGAGTCTATAAAATACTAAACTGTTACTTAATCACTTTTCTCAAGACTTTTGAATATCAATTGGTGATGTTTACTAAATCTAATAACAAAATAATAAATTAACAATTAACTAACAATTTAATGTAAACAATAATAATAAAGGTCTAAGGTTATGGTTTCCCCCGTTGGTGAATTCT
The DNA here is from genome assembly GCA_005239525.1 of Nicotiana knightiana. NCBI lineage: Eukaryota > Viridiplantae > Streptophyta > Magnoliopsida > Solanales > Solanaceae > Nicotiana > Nicotiana knightiana. The sequence goes on along the minus strand of ML404136.1, from coordinate 19,064 downwards.
TTCTCGGATACTTCTTATAGCTTGATTAATCGTCTCTATCAATCATGAACTCTCTATCTACCATAAATCTCTCTCAAGTAATTATGATAATTTACTAGACGCACTCTCTCAAGTTACGCTAGCTAGATTGCATTACAGTTCACTTTAGATTGCACCCGAGGTATCGTTATCTCTAATCCAACCTCTAAACCCTCGGTTATGACTTTCGTCTATACTCTGGGAGTGGTGTTGTTCAAACAATTACCTAAATATGCACTCTCTCTCAAGTAGATACATACTAAATAGGCACAGCTAATTGATGGCCATTCAATTAACTACAATAAGAACGTAGTTGAACAAATAGAGAATAATCAATCAAAATATATTAATATCACAAGAAATTCATCCCCAACGGGTTCTACCAAAACCCTAGATTAAAAAAGTTAGCTAGACATGTTCATAAAAATCAAACTCAAAATAACTTGCATAATTGAACTACAAAGTAATGAATAAAAGATGTAAAAATCAATGTTTTGTCACATCAATGGTTTTCTCTCTTTGAATCCTTTTAATCCTTCAAAAATTCCTCCTTCAAGTTGTGTTTTTGGGGTCTATTTATATGTTTAGGACGAACCCTAAACGTGTAGGAGACTTCTATTCCAACCAGGAAACACTTAAACTCGTCAAAACTCGAAATTGAGACGGAACAGGGGCCTGGAATTTGGGCCCTGGCGCCTGGCTAACGCCAAGCAGGGTCAGGCGTTTCAGCTCTAACGCCAGGCAGGGTCAGGCGTTTGGGCTCTGGCGCTCGGCTATAGCCCGGTGCACTCCTCTTCGCCTCTTGAGCGTATTTTTGATGTATTTGCATCCATTTAGCTCGGTTTCCATCTCTAATTCACCTACACATGAAATAGACTCTATTATGCACATAAAAAGTGTATTTTTATCGTTAACGCACATAAAATGTAGGGTATATAACATATTAAACCATGAATTCTAGCCTCGCATCAATGAGATACTCAATGATTTGTTAACTCTGCAGTTGGGTAGCAATTTCTACACATCTCCTCCGTTGTGGTGGTATCGTCAGCATTATAGCAGGATGTATGTATATTTGTTATGAGGTGCATCGGGAGCATCAAATCCGTGAAATTTTAGCTATTAAGGTTTACGGAGCGTCATTGTGGTTAGATGATGAATTTTGCGATGCATGGTGCTAATTCAGCAAAGGTATGCAGTCATGTTCTGGTATATCATGTGGTAGTTGATACAGTGTTTATATATTGGAACTAGGCCTAGCAGAGAATTTCAGGTATTGGAACCGGATCCTGAGCTTATTATATGGATAAAAGAGGAAATCTTCATATTTGATCAAGATAATGTACTCAACTAGGTTGTGGTAGCACGGGCAGGTGCACGAGGTGTTAAACAGCGATTTCAGATAACTCCAGAGCAGTTCTTAGCACGTTCGAGGACGAACGTCTGTTTAAGTGGGGGAAATATAACGGTCCGATCGGTCGTTTTGAGCTCTAGCGCATCGTTCAGCGGTTTGAAGTCGTGAGCAGCTCCATTTCAGGTATTATGACTAGTAGGTGTGGTCGGAATTGAATTTCGGAAAGTTTAGAGTTGATTTGGACAGAAAATTCTCATTTCAGAAGCCTTAAGTTGGAGAAATTGACTAAGATTAGAATTTTGAGTAATCGACCTCCGAATAAGGATTTTAAGGTTCCTGCAGGTTTGTATGATGATTTCGGACTTGGGCGTATGTCCGGATCGGTCTTTGGATAACCCAGGAGCGTTTCGGCGCATATTGTGGAAGTCAGCATTTTAGAAGAAATTTCCAAAGTTTGGCTTGAAACGCATTTCAGTGATATTGATATCTGTTTGGGATTTTAAGTCTGGGAATAGCTCTGTATGGTGATTCTGGAGTTGGGAGCGCGATCGGAAGTGAATTCGGATGTCCGTAGGTCATTTTGAAGTCATTTGGCTAAAGATAGAAATTTGAAGGTTTTTGAGAAATTCGACCGGAAGTGGAAATTATGATATCAGGGTCGGAATGCGATTCTAGAAGTTGGATCAGGTCCGTAATGTCGAATATGACTTGTGTGCAAAATTTGAGGTCAATCGAACGTGATTTGATAGGTTTCAGCATCGAATATGGAAGTTTGAAAGTTCTAAGTTCATTAAGCTTGAATCGGGTTGCGATTTGTGATTTCGACGTTGTTTGATGTGATTTCAAGGCTCAACTAAGTTCGAATGAGGTATTGGGACTGGTTGGTAGTTTTGGTTGACGTCCCAGGGGCCTCAGGCGTGTTTCGGATGCTCAACGGTCAATTCATGCCTTGTGAGGATTGCTGGTTTTCTGGTGTGAGTGCAGCAAGTTTTTACTCTATGCAATCGCGGGAGTGCATATGCGATCGCATAGAAGGATTGGAGGCTGCTAGGATTTGGCCTATGCGATCGCGTGGCAGTGTATGCGATCGCATAGAAGGATTGGAGGCTGCTAGGATTTGGCCTATGCGATCGCGTGGCAGTGTATGCGATCGCATAGAGGAAGATTTGGAGGCCCTAGGAATTTGCTTATGCGATCGCGGGGAGTTGTTTGCGATCGCATAGAGGTAATTTGTGAAGGCTGCTGGGTTGGCCTATGTGATCGTAGGGTCTTGTATGCGATCGCACAGATGAAATTTTGGGGGCTCTTGAGATTGGCTTATGGGATCGCTTGAAGGGGAGTGCGATCGCATAGAAGGGGTCGTCTGGGCAGAATGTTTTATAACCGTGATTTTTGGCCATTTCCTCACTATTTCATCTTGGCATGGGCGATTTTGTGAGGCTTCAAAGGGGGATTTTCATCATGCATTACAAGGTAAGTAAATTCCTCCCATTTTTAAGTTAAATACAAGATTTTATGCATGGGTTAGACATGGAAATTAGTATGAGAATTGGGATTTTGGAGGAGAGACCTAGAAATTTGTATTTGGATTTTTGGCCACAAATTTGAGCATGGAATTTAGAGTAAATTGTATATTTGAGTTAGTAAGACTATGGGTAAGGTATATCTTCGAGAAATTTCGGAATCTGGGCACGTGGGCCCGAGGGCATTTTGGTCAATTCACCGAGCGGTGTTGGGAAAGAATATAATTTGAATTTATTAGGAGTATTAGAATGTATTTTCATTACTTTGCCCGTTATTTGGTAGTTTTGGGGAATTGTGCATCCATTGGAGTCGTCGGAAGGGCTTGGAAGCCGGTTATGGGACTTTGGAGCGTGGTGAGTCTCCTTTCTAACTTTGTGAGGGGGAATTTTCCCCCTAGGTGAACTAAATGAATACATTCTATTAATTGCGGGGGCTATGTACGTACGAGGCGACGGGAGTCCGTGCGTAGCTACTATTTTGCCATGTCCAGGTAGTCTAGGACCCACTAGCATGCTTTACTTGTTGTACTGGTGACCTTGTCAATTAAATGTCACGTGATGCTTTCAATTAGTATCTAAATCTCTGAGAAGGATAGAGTTTACTTTTCTTAATCACCTAAAAGGAGAATTGATTCTTCCTTGGATAATTGTGTTTTGGATAAACCTATCGAGTTTGGAACCCTGTCGAAATTGGCAAGTAAATCTCTAGAAAAGTTTTAAATATTATACTCATGTTGATTAAAACGAGAATTTTATCACTTCATTGATCAGCTAATTTTCCTGATAAAAAATGTGGTTTATTGGTGTGAATATGTGTAACTTTGGGTGCCTGAGCCACATGTATGATTCGCGAGCAGGATGACCCTGTCTTTATGTATATTCATATGAGCACCTGAGTCGCAGGTATGATTCGTGAGCTGGTTAGCCTTATTATTATTATGTTGACCGCGTCGCATGATTGATTCGCGAGCGGAGAAAATAGATGCATCTATGGTTCGGGTTGTTCGACCCTCGGCAGTGCACAGTTTATGTTTATGTTGGTTCGGGCCGTCGACCCTCCGTATTGCTTGCGCATGATATTTACTGCGTATTTGCTGTGATTTATACATGTTTATCGGCCTAAGGAAGTTTTAATGTCCAGTTATGAGGAAGGAGAATTTATGTGTAAAATGTGAAAAAAGTCTGATGTTTCTTATCCCGGATTATGATTTAAATTGTCAACTAAAATGACAAAGATATAAAGTGTTAAATGTGGAAGGAGTTGATATTATTTATTCCTGATTTTAATAAATTGTCTATGACATTCATGCTTAGTGTCTCACTTGAATATACTAAATTGACCTCTAGCAAGTGTCTAATTCGACCTCTCGTCACTACCTCTCTGAGGTTAGGCGGGCGACTTACTGAGTACAAATGAACTAAATATCTTCAGTATTTTCTGCTGAAGTTTTTGAAAAAGCTTTACGACAAAACTATTGAATCCAGGACAAAACTTCAGCTAAAATGTGCTGAAGTACAACAAATAGAGAACAAAACTTCAGCTAGTAGAATACTTAAGTTCAGCAATTACAAACAACTTCAAGCCCGTCTACTCTAATGCTGAAGATTGCGTGATTACCTTTGCTACTTGAGGCCCGTATGCCTGAAGTTTACACGAAAAGTGGGTACGCTTGTAATTTTTCTGTAACGACCCGACCGGTTGTTTTGAGCTCTAGCGCGTCGTTCAGCGGTTTGAAGTCTTGAGCAGCTCCATTTCAGGTATTATGACTTGTAGGTGTGGTCGGAATTGAATTTCTGAAAGTTTAGAGTTGATTTGGAAAGAAAATTCTCATTTCAGAAGCCTTAAGTTGGAGAAATGGACTAAGATTGGAATTTTGACTAAACGACCTCCGAATCAGGAATTGAAGGTTCCTATAGGTTCGTATGATGATTTCGGACTTGGGCGTGTGTCCGGATCAGGTTTTGGATAACCTGGGAGCGTTTTGATGCATATTGTGGAAGTTAGCATTTTTGAAGAAATTTCCTAAGTTTGGCCTGAAGTGCATTTCAGTGATGTTAATGTACGTTTGGGATTTCGAGTCTGGGAATAGCTTCGTATGGTGATTCTGGAGTTGGGAGCGCGATTGGAAGTGAAATTGGATGTCCGTAGGTCATTTTGAAGTCATTTGGCTAAAGATAGAAATTTGAAGGTTTTTGAGAAATCTGACGGGAAGTGGAATTTTTGATATCAAGGTCGGAATGCGATTCTGGAAGTTGGAACAGGTCCGTAATGTCGAATATGACTTGTGTGCAAAATTTGGGGTCAATCAAACGTGATTTGACAGGTTTCGGCATCAGATGTAGAAGTTGGAAATTTCTAAGTTCATAAAGTTGGGATTTGGGTTCGATTCATGGTTTCGATGTTGTTTGATGTGATTCGAGGCCTCGAGAAGGTCCGCATTATGTTTTGGAACATGTGGTATAATTGGATGGGGTCCCTGGGGCCTCGAGTGGATTCCCGGTGGTTAACGGATCAAGTTGAGAGTTTGAAGAAGGCTGGAAATTTGCTGTCATCTGGTGTAACCGCACCTGCGAGGATTTGGCCGCAGGTGCGGAGCCGCAAGTGCGAAGGATTGATGGTCCGGCTGGGAGCGCAGGTGCGATGGTATTTCCGCGCTTGCGAGGTCGCAGATGCAGATTATGGGGCGCAGGTGCGAAGTTTGCTCGAGTTGAGGAAAGCCGTAGGTGCGGAGGTTTGGTCGCACCTACGGAATCGTAGGTGCGAGTGTTGGATCGCAGGTGCGAAAAATGGCATGGGCAGAATGTTTTAAAACCGAGAATTTGTGGCCATTTCTTCATTTCTCCTTTGGTTTGGTCGATCTTGGGAGGCTTCAAAGAGAGGATTTCTTCATGCAATGTCAAGGTAAGTAACTCCTTCATGTTTCTAAGTTAAATACAAGGTTATTGCATGGAATTATACATGAAAATTGTGGAATAATTTGGAATTATTGAAGAATTTTAGATTTTTAGCCACGAATTTGAGCATGGAATGTAGAGTAAATTGTATATTTGAACTAGTAAGGCTATGGGTAGAATATATCTTCGAGAAATTTCGGATTCCGGGCACGTGGGCCCGATGGCATTTTGGTCATTTCACTAAGCGGGATTGGGAAATTATATAATTTGGAATTGTTACAAATGTTAGAGTATATGTTTATTGGTTTGCCGTTATTTGGATAGTTTTGGGGCGTTGTGCGTCCGTCGGAGTCGTCGGAATGGCTTGGAAGCCGGTTATGGAATTTCGGAGCGAGGTAAGTCTCCTTTCTAATTTTGTGAGGGGGAATTCTCCCCCTAGGTGAATTAATTAAGTATATGCTATTATCTACGGGGGCTACGTACACACAAGGTGACGGGAGTCCGTGCATAGCTACTATTATGCCATGTCCGGGTAGTCTAGGACTCACTAGCATGCTTTATGTGTTGTACCTGTGATCCTGCCTGTAATATTAAACTGCTAATATAATCGAAATCATAATTGAATATCTGAAGAAGACTAGAGTTCATTTCTTAATCATCTAGAAAGAGAATCGATTCCTCTGTGGATAATTGTATACCTGGTAGGGTTATATTATGGAATATCATTAAACTTGGAAAATGAGTTTCAAAACAAAGATATAAAATCTATATTTCATGTTCCTTTAAGAAGAATTTTACCACTTTCCTGAGGAAAACTTCTTTCTTGATAAAATACGGATTTATTATGTGGATATGTGTACATATGAGCACCTGAGTCGCATGTATGATTCGCGAGCAGGCTAGCCTTGTTATTTGTATGTATAACCGCGTTGCATGATCGATTCGCGAGCGGGTCAGATAGATACATCTATGGTTCGAGCCGTTCGACCCTCGGCAGTGCACAATTTATTATTGTTGGTCCGCACTGTTCGACCCTCGGCAGTGCACAATTTATTATTGTTGGTCCGCACTGTTCGACCCTCGGCATTGCTTGCACATGATATTTACTGCATGGTTGCTATGATTTTTGCCTGATTACTGGCCTGAAATTTTACGTTGTCAATTGAAATGACAGAGATTGAAAGTTATTAAAAAGATTTTGGAAGAAGTTGTTCCTTCCCGTTGATTAATTGTTATTTGATTAAATCACCCATGTTGATTAATTGTTATTAATATGGCGAATATATAAAGTGTTAAATGTGAATGGAGTTGATAATATTTATTCCTGATTTTAATAAATTGCCTATGATAATCATGCTTGGTGTCACACTTAAATATTCTAAATTGACCTTTAGCAAGTGTCCAATTTGACCTCTCGTCACTACCTCTCTGGGGTTAGGCGGGCGACTTACTGAGTACACGTTGTTTTTGTACTCATGCTACACTTGTTGTGCATTTTATTTGCACAGGTACTTTCATAGCAATGTGGAGGATTCAGAGACTTAGCCGAGCTGCATCATCCGGAGGCGATCCGCATCTGATAGAGTCTCCCTCGTATTGTATTTATTTTCATTTTAAATTTCCTTATCCAATTTGTATTTCGGACAGGCTATGTGATGATTGCATAACATCTTAGAAATTGCTCATGTACTTGTGACACCGGGTTCTGGGATGTGTTGGGATATATTTGTTAAAATAGGACTATTTATACCATTGTATTCACTGAACATATTTTATTTAGTTAATATGTAATAAAGTAAAAGGAAATGCTTTTTCATAAATGTTAAAACCAGAAATTATTTCAATTAATTAATGATTGGCTTGCCTGACAATGATGTCCGGCGCCATCACGACCTTATGGATTTTGGGTCGTGACAAGAGAAGTGGAGTACAATCTCAAGACTTAGAAAATACCCAAGGAACAAGCATAAGTGAGATTATTTCCAAATTCATAGATGCAACATGTGATCTCTCTACACCTCGCTCTCTTACCGACAATATTGGAAGCCAAGAAAATGCTAGTGAAGATAATGATTTAACTGGGATGATCTTGACAGTTCCAAAAGGTTAGACAATGTTTTTTTTTAATTTTATACATGTTTGTTTTAATCAAAGATTAGTAACAAGTACTAATTGTGAATATTTTGCAGAATCTTGTGAAGTTGCAATTAAAGAACATGTGTAGTTGGAAGATAAAGAAAGTGTAACAAATATGTCAGCTCAATTGTAGCTGAAAAAATACAAGAAGGCAGTGTGAACAAGACAAGTACTGATTGTGTCCTAAATATTATACTCATAATTGAAACTGCCAGTACATTTCAAAAATAATGTTCTTAGTTTTTGTCTCTTCATTTGACGACTTGCAGCAAACTAATGTATACATATAGTGTTGTCTGCGGAGAGAAAAAAAGATGAAGCTCTTAACAAATATACTAGGAAAATGAAGAGAGATAGTATTGGTTATGATGGTCCATCGTTTTCTATTCTTACTCCTACTCCTCCTAGTACACAAATGAGTATTGATGAGGGTTTGTCTATAAAGGTTGAAGGAAATGTTGAACAAGAGCTTGATCGAGGTAAAAGGAATAAGAAGCTTAGTTGGCAGTTGAAATCTCCTTTTGATCCGGAAAGAAAAACAGGAACACGATTGTGCACAATGAAAATACTCCCAAGAATTCGGGCTGGATAAAATAAAAATATACTCGTACATGTATTTTTCATTATGGCAAAGATGATGCAAAATTATTGAAGAAATTCATTGTGTGGTTGGGGAAGGAGAAAAGGAAAGGTCGCAAAAAACCGTAAGTCCCTTAATGTATTTCATTATTTTTTAATTGCTTAAATTCGTGTCCTTAACTTGTAATTTTAAATTTAGGACTAAGTGTATTGATACTGAAATTCCTAAAGTTAAGTGTCCTTAACTTCTGTTATTGTAAGTCTAAGTTTAGGACCAAGTGTCCCTAACTTTTGAATTTGGAAATCAAAGTTAAGGACCAGGTGTCCCTAACTTTTCAACTTGGAATTCAATGTTCAAGTTTGAACTTGTAACTCAAAGTTCAGGACCATGTGTCCTTAACTTTTGAACTTATAAGTCTAAGTTCAGGACCATCTGTCCTGAACTTTTGAACTTTAAAGTCTAAGTTCAGGACCATGTGTGCTTTACTTTTGAAATTGAAACTTGAAGTTCAGGACCAAGTGTCCTTAACTTTTCAACTTAAAACTTGAAGTTCAGGACCAAGTGTCCTTAACTTTTCAACTTAAAACTTGAAGTTCAGGACCAAGTGTCCTTAACTTTTGAACTTGAAAGTCTAAGTTCAGGACCAAGTGTCCTAAACTTTTGAACTTAAAAGTTTAAGTTCAGGACCAAGTGTCCTCAACTTTTGAAGTTGGAACTATAAGTTAAGGACTGCATGTCCTTAACTTTTATACTTGTTAGTATAAGTTTAGGACCAAGTGTCCTGAACTTTTGAACTTGTAAGTCTAAGTTCAGGACCAAGTGTCCTTAACTTTTGAACTTGGAAATAAAAGTTCAGGACCAAGTGTCCTTAACTTTTGAACTTGGAATTAAAAGTTGAGGACCAAGTGTCCTTAACTTTACAACTTGAAACTCAAACTTCAGGACCAAGTGTCCTTAACTTTTCAACTTGAAACTCAAACTTCAGGACCAGGTTGTAACGACCCGACCGGTCGTTTTGATCTCTAGCGCTTCGTTCAGCGGTTTGAAGTCATGAGTAGCTTCATTTAAGGTATTATGACTCGTGCGTATGGTCGGAATTGAAATTCGGGAAGTTCGGAGTCAAATTGGAAAGAAAAATTCTAATTTTAGAAGCCTTAAGTTGGAGAAATTGACCCCGATTGGAATTTTGAGTAAACGACCTCCGAATCAGGATTTGAAGATTCCTGTAGATTTGTATGATGATTTCGGACTTGGGCGTATGTCCGGATTGGGCTTTGGATAACCCGGGAGAGTTTTGGTGTATATTGTGGAAGTCAACATTTTGAAGAAATTTCCTAAGTTTGGCTTGAAGCGCATTTCAGTGATATTGATGTCTGTTTGGGATTCCGAGCCTAGGAATATGTAACAACCCGGTCGGTCGTTTTAAGAATTATCACCCGATCCCCTATTAACCGCTTCTCTCATGTCTATTTATGTTATTGGAACTTGTCGGAGCGTTGAGTGATGAAATCCGGGGTTATTTTGGACACATCGTCCATAAATGTGGAATTTAGCTTTCGAAATCTGGTCGTAGCTAGAGCTGTGTGAAGACGGATCTGGAAGGGAATTCCATCAACTCCGTTAGTTCCGTTAGGTGATTTCGGGGTTAGGAGCGTGTTCGGAATGTGTTTTCGAGGTCGGTTGTGGATTTTGGCTTGAATTGGCGAAAGTTAGAATTTCGGCGATTTCGGCCGATAGGTGAAATTTTGATATCGGACTCGGAATGGAATTTCGAAAGCGACAGCAGGTCCATAATGTCATTTATGACATGTGTGAAAAATTTGAGGTCATTCGGATGAGTTTGAGACTTTGTGAATAGCTGAATCATTATGGTTCTGAAGTCTCGCACTTGAACATAATTCCAAAATCGATTGAAAGCTCGGAACATGGCGATTTTCAGTGAGATTTGAAGAGGAGAATCATAGGTAACATTTTCTAACCTTAATACATTTGTATATCAATAATCTCTATCATTTTTCCTCAATCTAATCAATGAAATAGGATGAAAAACCATGAAAATGAGATGAAATTTCCCCAAGTAGAAATATGAGGATTTAGGGGGATTTAGACATCGAATTTTGTTGATTCTTGTTCGATTGGGTTCATGAGCAAATGAGTGTTCGGGAAATAAAAATTTTACCCGATTCCGAGACGTGGGCCCGGGGGACTTTTTGGGCGAATTTTCTAATTTCGCGTTTTAGCATATAAATAATTAGCTATTTTGTTCCCTTGAAATGATATTTACACCATGCTATCAATTTGAATAGATTTGGGCCACCCGGAGTCAGATACTCGTGGCAAGAGCGTGGTATTGAGTTGATTAGCGCAGTCAAGGTAAGTGGCTTGCCTAATTCTGTGTTGGGGACTTTCCCTTGGGCATTTTTATACTGATTTTGTTACGTGGACGCCAAGTACGTGAGGTGACGAGAGCGTACATGGGTCATTGTTGCTAAAATCCTATTTTACTTCCATGAAATCGCTCATTTTCATTCACATGTTACTGTTTCCTATCTTAATTGAGTAGATAGCTTAAGAGTAAGCATGCCTACATGTTCTTACTTGATTTCCTCTTATCTGCTTTGCATATTTAAATTGGGACTACGGACCGAGATCCGGGAGCTTTCCCCCTGCACTACATTTCATATTTAAATTGGGACTACGGACCGAGATCCAGGAGCTTTCCCCTGTACTGCATTTCATATTTAAACTGGGACTACGGACCGAGATCCGAGAGCTTTCCCCCTGTACTGAAATGCATATTTAAATTGGGACTACAGACAGAGATCTGGGAGCTTTCCCCATGTACTGCATTGCACTTTTACTGTTGAAATATATGTTGTGCTGAGCCGAGGGCTCTTTTTCTGTTATTAATTCTTCCAGTTTCCATTAATCTTGTTTAATATTGCTTATCTATATTTCACTGTTTTAAATTGTATATCGACTTGTTTTAAAAACTCAGTAGGGCCTCAACCTTACCTCGTCACTACTTGACTGGGGTTAGGCTTGGCACTTACGGAGTACCGAATGTGGAGTACTCACACCCTTTTCTGTGCATGTTTTCCCCATGTGCATAACCAGGTACCAGCTCCCAGTATCGTGGCTAGGAGTCGTTCTAGCAGCAGCCAGGAGACCGCGAGGTAATTCTACCGCGTCCACAGAATCCCACGAGTCCCTTTCTACTCTAGTATAGGCATAGAAGACTTACGTATTTTTCCACTATTTTATTGTATAGATCTACATTTAGTACAAAGCTTGTGACTATAGTGACATTCCGGGTTTTGGGAAGTGAAAGTGTATATGCTGAGCAACTATATTATATCTACTTGAGTTCTTTTCTATCTTTATTTTTATTGATTCTATCATTTTCCGTAAATTTTAGGCTTATCTAGTCGTAGAGACAAGGTGCCGTCACGATACCTTTCGGAGGGCAAAATGGGTCGTGACAAGTTGGTATCAGAGCGAGGAGGGGCGCACCACCTCAGACTTATCAGGGTGCACTCCCTCAGATTTATCAGGCTCCACGTCTTCCACCAGGTCCTCCAGCTATTCTTCCAGCCCCAGCTGCTACCCCACCACCTCAGGCAGCTCGAGGTGGAGGTCGGGGAGGTCGAGGTCGCCCTAGAGGGGGAGGTCAGGCCAGATACTATGCTCTTCCGGCCCGGTCCGAATCCATTGCTTCAGATTCAGTCATTACAGGTATTGTTCCCGTTTGTCATAGGGATGCATCGGTATTATTTGACCCAGGCTCTACATATTCATATGTGTCTTCCTATTTTGCTTCACATCTGGGGATATCCCGGGATTCTTTGAGTTCCTCTATTTATGTTTCTAATCCGGTGGGAGATTCTCTTGTTGTGGACCGCGTATATCGTTCATGTTTGATTACTATCAGGGGTTTTGAGACCAGAGCTGATTTACTACTACTTAGTATGGTAGATTTCGATGTTATATTGGGTATGGACTGGCTGTCTCCCTATTATGCTATTCTTGATTGTCACGCCAAGACCGTGACGCTGGCTATGCCAGGATCTCCGAGGTTAGAGTGGAGAGGTTCCTTGGAGTATACTCCCCGCCGAGTCATTTCTTTTCTTAAGGCTCAGCGGATGGTTGGAAAGGGGTGTGATGCATATTTGGCTTATGTGAGAGATGTTAGTGCTGAAACCCCTACAGTTGAGTCAGTTCCAGTTGTCAAGGACTATTCTGATGTATTTCCAGCTGATCTTCCAGGTATGCCACCCGATAGAGACATTGATTTCGGCATTGACTTGTTGCCGGGCACTCAGCCCATTTCCATTCCTCCTTATCACATGGCTCCTCCTGAATTGAAGGAGTTGAAGGAGCAGTTACAGGAGTTTCTTGAGAAGGGATTCATCAGGCCCAGTGTATCACCTTGGGGTGCTCTGGTATTATTTGTGAAGAAAAAGGATGGCTCGATGAGTATGTGTATTGACTACCGGCAGCTGAATAAGGTGATAGTGAAGAACATGTGCCCATTTCCTCACATTGATGATCTATTTGACCAGTTACAGGGTGCTAGGGTGTTCTCCAAAATTGATCTGCGTTCGAGTTATCATCAATTGAAGATTCGTGAT
>ML404129.1:27934-41228 GCA_005239525.1 Nicotiana knightiana | reverse complement strand
TGGCAGCTAGCCATGTTACAAGAAATAACTAAGTCATTCCTTGCTAAGGTGTCACGAAGACACAACATATTTCTTTTCCAAGACTTTGACTAATCAAAGTCTTTCACTCAAAGACTAAACAAACCATGCTAATTTCATTTGAAATATTCCAAAAACTAAGAACAGAAACGTTAGGACCTCACATTACTTGCTGGATGAAGTAGATGTTAGCCATTTTCTTTGCAATTAATTCCTACAAAAAACCCAACAAGAATTATTAAAGTCTTAGCAACATAATTACGTTTTGTGATTCTAACGGAGTATGGTGCAACCTTTTTCAAGAATATCATACGAGTTTTTCCCTACTCCAGGTATGTTAAGACTATCCCTTCTTTCTTTTGGCATGGTCCAAATTATATTGTAGAAACGAGCAAATACACAGTTTTTATAAATTACTCTATTCATAGAAATAGTAGGGGTCTATATTCTTGATTCCCCATGAGAATTATTATTATTTTATGTTCATGGGTCTCAGAATAATACGCAGTTGAAAAAGTTTATCTGGTAGAAATATTGAGATTATTACGTACTTTTCATGCATTTCATACATGTGCATTGACCCATGACCAGATGGCATTATATACGCGTATATATGTAAATATATGTATATGGGATGTGGGAAAAGGTTACGGCGTTATATACGCACCACCACCTGATCAACTAGTATATGATGATGGTGTTGCCCATAATAGTTGAAATATGATTCAAACGGCGTTATATACATGTATATATGTATGTATATTCAAACAGCGTTATATATACATATATATGTATGTATATATATGTATATGGGATATGGAAAAGGTTATAGCGTTATATACACACCACCACCTGATCAGCTGGTATACGATGATGATTTTGCCCACAGTGGCCGATATGATATGATGGGATGCCCTCAAAGGTTGATGATGTTATGAAACATATACCTATGCACGACATGACATTCATACGCATATGCGTGATGCTAAAAGTGATTTATTATTACAGAGTTATCCAGACATACAGGTTGAGTCTATTACTTTATATCTCTTCCATGTCTCTTATGTATTTATTTATGTGCCTTACATACTCAGTACATTATTCGTACTGCCGTCCCTTTTTCCTGGGGACGCTGCGTTTTATGCCCGCAGGTGCAGGTAGGCGAACTGACGGTCCCCCTTCTTAGGATCCCTGATCAGTGAGAGTTGGAGTGCTCCACTTGATCCGGATCTACTTTTGATTTTGGTACGATACGTTTGTATATAGATATATATGGGTGTGACGTGGCTCAGACCCGTCTTTATACAATTATGTTTCTATTAGAGGTCTGTAGAAAGTATGTCTAGTTGGATAGTATGTGGCCTTGCCGGCTTCAAGTTTTGAGATGTATAGTTTTCTATAGCAGCCTTGTCGGCTCGTCCTACGTATATTTTACGTATATGTATGTATGCCTTTTGTGCAGATTTCCTTCATGTATAATGTTCTCGTAATTCAGCAGATGTTATTCAGGTTCATATTTTAGACGCATATTTTTGGGTGTTTGACAGGTAGGACTCAGGCACCCGTCACGCCTCATTGGTGTGTGTCGTGATAGAAGTTGTATCAGAGCAGTTCTGTCCTAGGATTGTCTACAGACTGTGTCTAGTAGAGTCTTGTTTAAGGGTGTGTCGTGCACCACACTTATAAATAGGAGGCTACAGGACATATAAGATGTTATCCTCTCTTTTTATCTCAGATCGTGCAATAGAAGAATTCATGTTCCTAACGATACGTTATATTGTCATCAATGCCCTCAAAGAGTACGTTCGCCCAGAAGGGAAAGTCCGTGGCTGGTGAGACTACTAGTCGAGCGCCACGAGTTACCAGGGCTCAGGGAGAATCTCATGGTGATGTTCCATCTCAGACTTCACATACCTCGTCTTTTCCAGAAGAGCTCCGAAGGTCACCAGCTTCAGCGCCTGCCCCTGTACATTCAGCACCTCAGCCGGATGCGCCGGGTCAGGAGATGAGAGATGATGTTCAGTTATTGACCCGATTAGTAGCCGCACAGGCTCGGCGTCAGGAAACAGGTATCGGTCACACAGATAGGTCCGTGAGTGAGAGAGTTCGTGACTTTATTAATTTAGACCCTCTGGTATTCACTAGAGCAGACCCAAATGAGGACCCTCAGGTATTTATTGATAGAGTGCAGAGGACGTTACGGGTAATGAAGGCCACTGCGACTGAGTCAGTTGAGCTAGCTTCCTATAGGCTCCGAGATGTTGCAGTTAATTGGTACGAGTATTGGGAATTGTCCAGAAGTGAGAATGCCCTTCCAGCGGTATGGCAGGAGTTTACATAAGCTTTTCTTCGTCATTATCTGCCACTAGAGCTTAGGCGAGCCAAAGTTGATAGGTTCTTGACCCTTCGGCAAGGAAACATGAGTGTTCGGGAGTACAGTCTTCAGTTTGATTCGTTGGCTAGGTATGCTCCCACTATTGTATCTAAGGTGGAGGATCGGGTTCATCGGTTCGTTATGGGATTAGAGACTCACTTGCTTAACGATTGTATGTCGGTTTCACTTCATGCAGACATGGATATTTCTCGTATGCAGGCATACACTCAGGGTGTAGAGGAGCGTAAACAGAAATAGAGGACCGACAATGAGCACGATAGGGCCCAGAATAAGAGAGCGAGGTCTTCGGGTCCTTCTAGTGAGTTTCGAGGTGGTCAGAGGAAGCAGTATTTGAGATATCCATCCCAGCCCTCGGCTAGCATGCCCCCTTAGTTTGGCGGTAAGAGATTTCATCGTTCTACATATTCAGGACCTGGTCAGAATTTTAGGGCCTCAGGTTCTCAGTATAGGGGTGAGTCAAATCAGATGAGGCCACCCTTGCCACGATGTACTCAATGTAGTAAGCAGCATACCGGACAGTGTCGTATGGGATTAGGTATTTGTTATACTTGTGGTTATCTGGGCCACGTTATGAGGGAATGTCCGATGAGAGGAGATGTAAGCGTAGCTCAACCAGCGAGATATGTAGCTAGATCATCATCATTAGTACACCCCTTGGGCAAGGTCCCCATGCACCAATGAGTCGTGGTAGAGGCAGAGGCGGAGCATCTAGCTCGAGCAGCCCTCAGAACTGCATTTATGCATTGGCAGGACGACAGGACCAAGAGTCATCGCCTGATGTTGTTACAGGTATATTATCAGTCTCCTCCTATGATGTATGTGCACTGATTGATCCAGGTTCCACCTTATCATAAGTTACTCCTTTATTTGCTAGTAAGTTTGAAATAAAACCTGAGTTGGTTAAACCTTTTGAGGTTTCTACACCTGTGGGGATTCGGTGATAGCTAAGCAGGTATATAGGGGTTGTATAATAATAGTTCATGGTCGACCTACCGTGGCAGACTTAATCGAGTTAGATATGGTAGAATTTGATGTTATAATGGGTATGGATTGGTTGGCTTCTTGTCATGCCAACGTTGATTGTAGATCAAAGATAGTCCGATTTCAATTTCCGGGGGAGCCTGTTTTGGAGTGGAAAGGTAACACGGCATCGCCGAGAGGTAGATTTATTTCCTATCTCAAGGCAAGGAAGATGATCAGAAAGGGCTGTATTTATCACTTAGTTCGGGTTCAGGATATGGAAGTAGAGTCACCAACCATTCAGTCCATCCCTGTGGTAAATGAGTTTCCAGATATCTTTCCTAATGAACTTCCAGGTCTCCTTCCAGAGAGAGAAATTGAGTTTTCTATTGACCTACTACCAGATACTCACCCAATATCTATTCCTGCCTATAGAATGGCCCCCGCAGAGCTGAAAGAGTTGAAAGAACAACTAAAGGACTTGCTTGAAAAAGGTTTTATCAGACCTAGTACGTCACCGTGGGGAGCACCTGTGTTGTTTGTAAGGAAGAAAGATGGTTCCTTACGAATGTGTATTGATTATAGGCAACTGAATAAGGTGACGATCAAGAATAAGTATCCGCTCCCGAGGATTGATGACTTATTTGATCAAATGCAAGGTGCCAAGTGATTTTCAAATATAGACTTGAGGTCCGAGTACCATCAGATAAGGGTTAAGGATGAACATATTCCGAAGACAGCATTCAGGACTAGATATGGGCACTTTGAGTTTCGGGTTATGTCGTTCAGTCTGACCAATGCCCCAGCAGTATTCATGGATTTGATGAACCGTGTGTTCAGGCCTTTCTTAGATCTGTTTGTAATTGTATTTATTGACGATATATTGGTATATTCTCGTTCAGAGGATGAGCATGCTGGTCATCTGCGTACTGTGCTCAGAGTTCTACAAGAAAGGAAGTTCTATGCAAAATTTTCTAAGTGTGAATTCTGGTAGAACTCTGTAACTTTCCTTGGGCATATCATTTTGGGTGAAGGCATCCGGGTGGATACACAAAATATTGAGGTAGTAAAGACTTGGCCTAGGCCCACAACACTGACGTAGGTTTGTATCTTTCTTGGATTGGCGGGTTATTACAGGAGATTTGTGGAAGGATTTTCTTCCCTTTCAGCACCTTTAACAAAGTTGACTCAGAAGGGAGCAAAGTGTCAATGGATTGATGCTTGTGAACGGGGTTTCCAGGCATTAAAGGACAGGTTAACTTCATCACCGGTTCTAACGCTCCTAGATGGGACCGATGGTTATGTTATCTATTGTGATGCTTCAGGCATTGGATTGGGTTGTGTGCTGATGCAGTATGGTAAGGTTGTGGCTTATGCTTCTAGACAACTAAGAAAGCACGAGAAGAACTACCCGACCCACGATTTAGAATTAGCTGCGGTGATTCATGCACTAAAGATGTGGAGGCACTACTTGTATGGAATTCATGTTGATATCTATATGGATCATAAGAGCCTCCAGTATATCTTCAAGAAAAAGGAATTGAATCTATGTCAAAGGAGATGGTTGGAGCTACTTAAAGACTATGACGTTGAAATTTTATACCATCCGGGAAAGGCGAATGTAGTAGCTGACGCCCTCAGCCGTAAATCTATGGGTAGCCTGTCATATTTGCAGCCAGAAAATAGGGGAATAGCTCGTGAGGTTCATCAACTATCTAGTCTTGGAGTTCGATTACTGGATTCAGGTGATATTGGAATTACTATTCAAGATACGGCAACATCCTCTTCAGTAACTGAAGTAAAGGAATGCCAATACGAGGATTCTGTGTTAGTTCGTTATAGGGACACCACCCTTCAGAAGGAGAAGAAACTATTTGAAATTACAGAAGATAGAGTCCTCAAATATCAAGGGCGATTGTGTGTGCTTAATGTTGTAGGTCTGCGTCTGCTGGTTATGGGAGACTCATTATTTTCGTTATTCTATCCATCCAGGAGCAACAAAGATGTATCATGACATCAGGGAAATATATTGGTGGGACGGAATGAAAAAAGGATATAGCAGAATTTGTTGCTCAGTGTCCTAACTATGAGCAGGTTAAGATTGAGCATCAAAAACCCAGTGGATTTTTGCAGGCTATGAAGATACCGACTTGGAAATGGGAGATAATCAATATGGACTTCATCGTAGGCTTACCTCGTACCCAGCGTAAGTTCGATTTGATATGGGTGATTGTTGATAGGCTCACAAAGTCAGCCCATTTTCTGCCCGTTAGAGCTACATATTCCTCAGAAGATTATACGAGACTTTATATCAAGGAAATAGTACGACTGCATGGTGTCCCTGTATCTATTATCTCGGAAAGAGGAGCTCAATTTATAGCTAACTTCTAGAGGTCCTTCCAAAAGGTATTAGGGACTCAAATAAGTCTTAGTACAACATTTCATCCCCAGACAGACGGACAGGCTGAGCGTACTATTCAAACACTGGAGGATATGCTGCGAGCTTGTGTGATAGACTTCAAAGGTAGCTGGGATGATCATCTGCCGCTTATTAAGTTCGCGTATAATAATAGCTACCATTCCAGCATTCAGATGGCTCCATACGAAGCTCTTTACGGACGGAAGTGTAGGTCGCCTATAGGGTGGTTCAATGTTGGAGAATCTGGATTACATGGGCCAGACTTGGTTCAGCAAGCCATAGAAAAAGTAAAGCTTATCCGGGATCGACGATTGACAACTCAGAGTCGTCAGAAGTCATATTTGGACATGCGGCGACGAGATTTAGAGTTCGGAGGTGATTACTGGGTATTCTTAAAGGTGTCACCTATGAAGGGTGTGATGAGGTTTGGAAAGAAAGGAAAACATAGCCCACGATATATTGGGCCTTATAGGATCATTCGGAGAGTTGGCCAAGTAGATTATGAGTTAGAATTTCCCTCAGCGTGGGAGTCTGTCCATCCAGTATTTCACGTATCTATGTTACGAAAGTACATTGGAGATCCTACCCGAGTGGTGCCCACGGATGATGTACAAATTACATAGGACTTGTCATACGAGGAAATTTCAGTTGCCATCCTAAACCGACAAGTCCGCAAGCTACGAAATAAGGAGATAACATCCGTAAAGGTTTTATGGAGAAGCAAAAAGGCGGAAGAGATAACGTGGGAAGCAGAGGAAGAAATTAAGTCTAAATACCTACACCTATTTCAAACTGGAAATATGGCTCGAGATTATGGGATACCTCCGCACAACTCTATTCAGGTCAGTAGGTCATCAGGTAAACTCTGATTTCGACTCTCGGAATTCATAATGAACAGTTGTGTGAAGCCAAGTGTTGCTATTTATAGATAGTGGCCATGTGTGGCACGTATAGTATGTAATGGCTATGCACATGTTGGTTTTAGTCTAGTGTACGGAAGAGACTCCGGCAAACATTCGAGGACGAATGTTTCTAAGGAGGGAAGGATGTTACATCTCGCGTTTTCGTACGTTAAGGTTTCGTCCTCAGTTAATTGACAAAAACTTGGGGATGAGATTATCTTGAAGTTAGTATATTTATGCTATTTGTACCAAGAAATAAGTAAGTGCCATGGAAGAAAGGCTACGCAAATTAAAGAAAATGAGTTTCTTTAAAGGTTGTCGAATTTGGATAAAATACGGTCCAAGATATAATATCCAACACTTATGGACTAGTACCATGCAAGGTACCATATGACCACGGTAGTATGATGTATAATGTATATTAAAAATAAGTAAGAACTTTAAGTAATCTGAGATAATTTTTAATTATGCGGGTAATTGATTAATTACCGGATAACGAGACATTACCTAATTACCTAATAAGTGGATAAAGATTAAATATCCCACCCCCAACACCACGTGGCAGCTAGCCATGTTACAAGAAATGACTAAGTCATTCCTTGCTAAGGTGTCACGAAGACACAACATATTTCATTTCCAAGACTTTGACTAATCAAAGTCTTTCACTTAAAGACTAAACAAACCATGCTAATTTCATTTGAAATATTCCAAAAACTAAGAACAGAAACGTTAGGACCTCACATTACTTGCTGGATGAAGTAGATGTTAGCCATTTTCTTTGCAATCAATTCCTACAAAAAACTCAACAAGAATTATTAAAGTCTTAGCAACATAATTACGTTTTGCGATTCTAACGGAGTATGGTGCAACCTTTTTCAAGAATATCATACGAGTTTTTCCCTACTCCAGGTATGTTAAGACTATCCCTTCTTTCTTTTGGCATGGTCCAAATTATATTGAAGAAACGAGTAAATACACAGTTTCTATAAATTACTCTATTCATAGAAATAGTAGGGGTCTATATTCTTGATTCCCCATGAGAATTATTATTATTTTATGTTCATGGTTCTCAGAATAATACGCAGTTGGAAAAGTTTATCCGGAAGGAATATTGAGATTATTACGTATTTTTCGTGCATTTCATATATGTGCATTGACCCATGACCAGATTGCGTTATATACGCGTATATATGTAAATATATGTATATGGGATGTGAAAAAAGGTTACGGTGTTATATACGCACCACCACCTGATCAGCTGGTATATGATGATAATGTTGCCCACAGTGGCTGAAATATGATTCAAACAGCGTTATATAGGCGCATATATGTATGTATATTCAAACGGCATTATATACGCGTATATATGTATGTATATATATGTATATGGTATATGGGAAAGGTTATGCCGTTATATACGCACCACCACCTGATCAGCTAGTATACGATGATGATTTTGCCCACAGTGACCGATATGATATGATGGAATGCCCTCAGAGGCTGATGATGTTATGAAACATATACCTATGCACGACATGAGATTCATACGCATATGCATGATGCTAAAAGTTATTTGTTATTACAGAGTTATCCAGACATACATGTTGAGTCAATTACTCTATATATCTTCCATGTCTCTTATGTATTTATTTATGTGCCTTACATACTCAGTACATTATTCGTACTGACGTCCATTTTTCCTGGGGACGCTGCGTTTTATGCCCGCAGGTGCAAGTAGGCGAACTGACGGTCCCCCTTCTTAGGATCCCTGATCAGCGAGAGTTGGAGTGCTCCACTTGATCCGGAGCTACTTTTGATTTTGGTACTATACGTTTGTATATGGATATATATGGATATGACGTGGCTCAGACCCGTCTTTATACAATTATGTTTCTATTAGAGGTCTGTAGACAGTATGTCTAGTTGGATAGTATGTGGCCTTGCCGGCTTCCAATTTTGAGATGTATAGTTGTCTATAGCAGCCTTGTCGGCTCGTCCTACGTATGTTGTACGTATATGTATGTATGCCTTTTTGTGCAGATTTCCTTCATGTATAATGTTCTTTTAATTCAGCAGATGTTATTCAGGTTCATATTTTAGACGCATGTTTAGGGGTGTTTGACAGGTAGGACTCAGGCACCCGTCACGGCCCATGGGTTTGGGTCGTGACACAAAATCCCTAATTTTCTACCATGAAAGAACAAAGTTTAGGGCTAGGAATTTAATGGGTGATGGAATGAGATGAGTTTAAGAGTACAAACCTATGAATTGATGTTGAGTTTTCCTTCAAAATCGCAACTAGGCTGAGTTCTAATGGAGAGTTTATGAAAAATTGGTAAAATCCCATTTTTGGAATGTTTTATGGTCTAGGTGTCAGGCCTAGAGCGTTCCCCATGTGCAGCAGCCCAATAAACTTCCGCGTTCGTGAGTTCCTCTCCCCCCCCCCTCACGCCTATGCGTTCGCGAGCCAGTGATCGCGTTCGCGTAGAAGAACAACTGACCCCTTCCCCAGGTCCCTAACGCATCACGTTCGCGTGAAGCTGGCCGCGTTCGCAAAAGGTAAGGCCCTCATTGCTTCGCGTTCGCGACCCAGCTACCACGTTCGCGATTAAGAAAAACCCCTCTGACCCAGTTTACTCTTCGTGTTCGCGATTAAGAAAAATCCCCCTGACCCATTTTACTCTCCGTGTTCGCGAGAGTACCTTTGGGAACGTGTAGAGAAAACACCAGATGACAGCTGAAACCAAAAATACCAGATTTTCTAAGTCTAAAACATCACACAGCCTATCTGAAACTCACCCGAGCCCTCGGGGTTCCAACACGAAACATGCACACAAGTCTAAAAACATTATATGGACTTGCTCGCGCGATTAAATCGCCAAAATAACACCTAAACTACGAATTTAACACTATTTAAATTTCAGACTCTTAAATTTTCAACAAAAATTCATATCTCAAGTTACGGACCTCGGAATTCGACTCCGGGCATATGTCCAGGTCCTATATTTCAATACGGATCCACCGGGACCGTCAAAATACGAGTCCGAGTCCGTTTTACCAAAACGTTGAGCGAAGTCAACTAAAATTAACTTTTAAAGTAAAATTTCTTGTTTTTATAAATTTTTCTCATATAAGCATTCCGGGTCAATATCCGGACTACGCACGCAAGTTGAGAAAAGCTAAAATGAGTTATTTAAGGATTCGGAACACATAATTAGTTTTAAAACATGAGATGATCTATCGGTTCATCACATATTCACCGGTTATTTATAGTTTAAGAAATTAGGTGGGCGGCTATAGGATTAATTCTTCTTCTTTTTATTAAAGCTAAGTGGGAATTTAGCCCAAAACTAAGAAGACTTACATTTTAAAGAGAGAAGTTAAAGGGTTTCTATTCTTTCTTCTTTCTCAAACTTCAGCCGCACTCACGTTAATGAAGGCTTCTTCTTCAGATTTCATTTTTTTTAATTATTAGTAAAGATATTAGTGTTCAATGGATCTGTCGTTGTATACCTTGAAAAGAAAAACATTTGTTTTTCTTCTTCCTTTCTTCTTTACTGCTTGGCCATGGAGCACCGAGCTTCATCTATGTTCCACCATTAGAAAAGGGAAGCCATTGCGTCATCTCTTCTTCCTCTTATGTTCTGCCGTAGCCATTAGAGCACCAAGCTCATATATGTGTATATGTATATATATATATACTAGTTTCTGAACACGCGCTTTGTGCGTGATTCCCATATCAATTTGTACAAAAAAAGAACAGCATGTTGAAAAATGCATTTCGAGTTATAAGAATTAAAATTAAAACAAAAATAAATAAAATATTTCCTATTTCAAGATTATCATGAAAGGTAGTAAAAACGATAAATAGAAACGAACTCAAATTGAATGGACTAAAGTGCCAGTCATAGGCTAACTTAATTCTCATTATAATATACCCATATTTGTTTTAGCCATTTCATGATAATATCGAATCATAAAAAAATAATAACAACCAATCGTTCAATAATTTAGTGCACGAAAGTAAATACAAGTAATTGGTGCATCAAGATATGTAATGGACAATCAAAGAGTATATTACTCTCTTCGTATAGAAGTGCTCCAAAAGAGATATCATTAATACTACCCTTATAAATGAAGTCAAAAGTCGTTCTACGTTATATTTTTCAATCGTTACCCATCAATTAAAACTTCTCTTTCTAAATTATGTAAGCCTAATTATTTTTGTTTTAATGTACATGTCAATCATAAATTGTTGTAATAAGCACTACCACATTATAAATACCTTTCTTGTTAGGAGACTACTAAATATTTGTATAAACAATAATGAATTTTAGGAGAACAAATATTTAGAAATATTTGTCTGGAGTTTCAAAAAGAAACTAAATTACATAAACAATTAGTGTGCTTGCATAAGTTTATTGTGATGCTAACAATTGTAGAAGGGATGAAAATAACTAAAAAGACTGCCCTTTAAATTCATTCCAATGCCAACTTCTTTATATGAGACTATGAACAACTACATTCCCAGCAATTTTATTCACTTTTCCTTTCAAAATTTAATACCTTGTCAAATCAGAAAGTAATTTTTTTTTTTTCACTTTAGTTGCATAGTGCAACCCTTAAGGACACAGAAAAAAAAAACTAAAGGACGACACCAGCTTATATATGAAGCTCAACCAAAAAAATATACTAATAAATGGAAGTAAAAAAAAATATATAATAAGGTAGGAGTTGTTCAATATTAAAAAATATGACGAAAACAGAGAATCATATAAATTTAGACTCAAAAAACATATCACTTTGCACTCCATTCCTAACAAAGTAGAAATAATTCTATTTACATAAGCTAAGAATCACATCTAATTGAAAGACAACGAATGAAAATTAGTGCATCCGACGTCCCAATATCACATTCTTCCGTATTCTACTATAAAAAAATCAGAAAAAAATATCATACTGATCCTATTTAACATATATATCACTACACCATCTTATGATACCAACAAAGTCTACAGTAATCATCACGGGGGCTATATATATAATTCGTTATCGATATCTTTTGTGAACCATTTACTGCCCAATATATAATATTGATTTAAAAACTGAAGCTAAACATTTTTAGAGTTTTAAAAATAAGTTAAAACATGAAAATTTGGAGGAAAAAAGCAAAAATCCAGAATAAAAATAAATATGAATATAGATATCTTGTACCTTCTGCCTAGTCAAAATGGAGAGAAAAATAGTGGAACTAAAAGTTCTATTCTTTGAAGGAAATTTCAATATTACATCTAATGATATTTATTAAGCAAAACATTCACACCTACAGCATATAATAACTGATGGCAGATGAAATAAATCCTCCCAATTTGTTCTATCGATGCATTTAGCAGAAGATTTTGTTTTCATCTTTATTTTTTGGAAGGGTAAGATGGTTATTCAGTATTTAATGAGTATTTGCGTAATTCAACTTCAGACTTAAGGCCTCCTACTTATAATATATACTAGTCATCGGGCATGTGCAACGCACGTGTACATCAAGTCAACTATAAATCAATTAACACGTTATTATATTGTTAATTTGTATCTCGTTAATTATTTTTTATAAATAGTATTCGTGATGCATGTAGTTAATATATGAAATCTATCACTAGTATAATTAAAAATTTAAGCTTATTGTTTATTGCAAGAATCCCGACCTTTTTAATTGTTTGTAAACGTACAAAAGGAGGAAGATTGAGCAAATTCTTACAGTTTGTTTGGATTGTTGCTATTCATTATACTATATTATGGTGTACTGTCACTTTAAATATAATATTTATTTTAATTTTATCGTATTGTAAATTTATCATTATATAACAATGAAAAGAGTCATTTTATATAACGATCAATTTTGTATAACCACATCCTTAAATTATTTTTCTTTTCCGTTATACCTTATTATTTAATAACTCTACTCTATTCTCTCTATTTTTTATTAACAATTCCCATCACTACGGCTCTTTATAATATTGTAAGTTTTTTCTTTTGATGATTTCCGACTCGTGGATTTTGTTGCTGGCTTTTCCTACAGCCATGTAACGTTCTTCCATTTGAAACCACATGGAATTTTTTATTGTACTCCTTTTATAGTTTCTTATATTTTCTTTTCTTTTTGTCGTGTAATATGTACCGTATACATCTTCTTTCTTCCCTTCTGCTTTCTAATAATTAGTTATCATCATCACTACTTTGGTTTGTCTTTTTATGGGGCGTGGGTGCTCATTATTGTTATGGTATTATTTTATTAGTAATCTTTGATAAATTTAATCATTACAGTTAAGGCTATATTAATAAAATTATCGATCGTTGTATAGTTAAATTAATCAATAAATATGTTATAAATCACAACAAACAATACAATCAATTCAAATATTATATTTATAAATTAATACAATATTGTACATATAATACATTATGAAATAATTAATAACTAACGTCAAAACAAGTTGTTAATAGTGGGACGCCAATAAATAGTATTCTTTTAACTTTTTAACTTTCTTATTATGTGTAGCGAACTATGGTGGATCAATGTACTCAACACAAGTATTTAGTTCCTTT
>ML404129.1:0-27216 GCA_005239525.1 Nicotiana knightiana | reverse complement strand
CCCCCCCCACACATATATATATATATATATATATAGATACACACACGATTTTATTTTATTTTATCAAGCCATTAACAACAACAACAACAACCCAGTATAATCTCAATAGTGGAGTCTAGAGAGGGTACTGTGTATGCAGACCGTATCCCTACCCTGAGGTAGAGAGACTGTTTTCAATAAACCCTCGGCATCCTTCCCTCCAAGAACTTCCTACCTTGCTTTTGGGTGACTCGAACTCACGACCTCTTGATTATCAAGCCATTAACCGCAAGCTAATTGGGTATTTGGATTGATCAAGAGGCGGATTTAGGATTTAAACTATTCAACTTTTAAGATTTTAAACATTGAACGCATTATATTTTTAAAGTTATGGGTTCAAATCTATTAATTTTGCAATTTCAATAAACTCACATAAATTTATATTCAATGTCGAAAGTTATGAGTTCAATTGAAGCACAGCTACGACACTACCGCCTCTGGATAGACCTCTATCACACTAATTGATATACCAAGAAAGTACAAAGCAAGAGAGATATGGACCTTGCCTCTAACAATAAAGATTGAACAACTCAGTCTTCAACAAAAGGAAGAGATATATCTATACATAATCTCTACCCTATATTTTAGACAAAATACCTTTTCTTTGACTGCAGCAACCTAGAAATCTCTTTTTGTGAGGACTTGATGAAGCTTTAGTGTTTTTTGAGCAACCTTTCTCAATTTCTCTAAATCGTGTCTTTAAATTCTGATATCGAGCACATACAAGATTGCTCAAACTTGGGACCGCAAATTCTCCTTTTTTTGGGTGCCACAAATGAGTATTATGCTTGAATTTTCACACTCTCTCGAAATAAGAATGAAAAAACAATCCAATTAAGAGTAATTTCTTAGAAATATCAAATTAAACATTACATGAATTTAGAGGGAAATACACAAGTGAATCAGAAAATTCCAGCCAATATTTTAGCTAAAATAAAAGGAGGTATAAGTGTCCCACCCCTCCCCCAATATTACCAGAGGAACCATTTGAACTTCTCTTCGCTTTCAGTGAACAAAGGGAAAAGGCTGGAGGCTTGCTATACACCAGTTCCCGTGTTTACCAACGGGAAAATAACGTTTTAAATAGAGGCCTAGCAGACTTTAATAAGACAAATAAACACGACTTCAGGTTTCAAAAACGTAATGGGAATATGTAAGCCATTTGAAACGGCTGGTTTTTAGAGTCATAACGGTGCTTTTCGTCTTAGAGCAGCAATAAACCGTAATTGTTTGGATTTAATTATTGAGTAGTATTAAACTGAAAAGAAAAAGTAGGTTAATGTATTAATTTTGCCGAAGGGTAATCTAGTCTCTTAATTTTATAAGGTTATTTTAGTATTTCAATCTCTTAATGTGGGTTTCATACTTATAATATAGTATGATATATATATATATGCACATCACATTTTGAATTCAATAAGGTGGGAATCATATATAATTTTTGATAGAATAATTTAATATACTTCTATAGATATTGTTCATTTATTGGAATGTAAATTTAATTTTTGGTACAAAATTGTTATAGGTTATGTAGTGTTTATAGGAAGGGTAAATTGGTCTTTCAACTTTTAAAGAATATTTTATTAAATTAATTTTACCTAAAAGTGTTCATGCTTATAATATAGTATGATATATATATATATATTTGCTATGGTTATTTGACTATCAAAACTCAATAGAAGTTAAACTGAGTTTTTAGCGGTGGTCAGCGGCGAAGACGAAATAATTGTAAAGAAAAACGTTTTTTTTTTTCGTAAACAAACTGAAAATAAATTCAGATGTGAAAAGTATTGGTTCAATATCGATACAAAAACGTTTCAGTTATTGTCTTAATCTGATTTACTATTCCAGTTAGATACAGATAAAAAAAATACAATTGATTCACATATAAACTCAACTGATGATTTTTTTTTTAATTGTTTTCTAAATCACCCAACCACAAAACAAAACTGGAACGATTATGTCTGACACTTCTTTTGTAGATGATGATGGATAAAAACATAACTCAGATTCTTGATCCGTTATGATTTCTCTTGAAAAAAAATTATCTTAAAAATCAGAATTGATTGGAACCCTCAAATCAGTACATAGATAACTTTTATCATACCCAATTGCATAACGGACTGTTAAAAAAAGAAAAAAAAAGAAAAAAAAAAAATATATATATATATATACACACACATATTGTTCTATATTCACATAGAAGTTTAGAAGTAATCATATTTTTTTTCGGACCAGAAAATCAGCCTATGGCTCTGGTACCAATAAAAGAACACGTTAATCTAAACACATTAGATTTAGCGCGTTAATCGTAAAACGATAACTTACTTATTCTTCGTGGCGCGGAAGCGGAAGCGAAAGACGGACGAACCACGGATGGAATCATTGATCGGTGGTGGTTGTCAGTGTGTTGGAACAACCCCCTATTCTACAGTCCAAGCCCCTCGTTTGATTTAGGGAGAGAAGAGCGTGGAAAAATACTTTTTTTATACACTATAAGTGTACTTTTATACGGAATATTAGGGTTAACTAATAATCCTATTGGACCTTACAACACCCCCTTTGGGTGGACTCAATATTTCCTATAATTGTCCTCCCAAGCACGTTGCTA
Organism: Nicotiana knightiana; assembly: GCA_005239525.1. NCBI lineage: Eukaryota > Viridiplantae > Streptophyta > Magnoliopsida > Solanales > Solanaceae > Nicotiana > Nicotiana knightiana. The sequence continues at coordinate 24,566 of ML404129.1, read as the reverse complement.
TCTGCTAGTGTGAGCTATATTGTCCGTCAAAGTGTCAATTGCTCGTTATTGTCAAACATATCTGAGACTAGTGGTGAAGCCAGCAATTTTCTCAAGAGTGTTCAAACTTGAAAGAAGGAAGAAAAGATTCCTCAATAAAGAGTATTCAATATATGTATATCTTTAATACTTTACCTATACACAGACTTCGCCCTTGTGTGAGGGGAGCTGAACTATCATTCTTTTCTCCATTGCACTTGGAGCCCAGAATCAAAACGATATAAGGATAGTTACAAATGTTGGTGATGCAAATTCCATTTATGTCGTTAGCATCACTCAAATTGCAAGAGTTCATGCAGCAGTTGACGTCGACTTATTTTCGCCAAGAAGAACCAACAAGCCACATATATGATATCCTTGTGAAATTTTTAGAGGTTTTGCTTAGGGGTCAATATCGTGGATCTCAGTAAAGCGTATTATTAGGAGTCCAATCTCTATCAACTTAAAACAAGGAATACTTGCCAAGAGTCACCAGAAGTTCACGTCGACTTTGTATTTCGTGCCACACTCTGCTTGATTTATTTCATTGTATTTTGAATTATCTTGGAATTGAGATAGTAGCCATAAATTCAAGGCATATTTTCTAACGCTTCTTATTATTCTAGCACCGATTTCATTGTCATCTAAGTATTGATTATACTTAAAATCTTGCTCAAGCAGTTTTGAACAATGTAAATTGAATCCATGTGTACTTCGTTATTTGAGTAGTTTAATTTAACCCATCAAGAGGAAATTAAATATTTTCAAAACCAAATGTTAGTTTAATTTACATTCATTTGGAGGAAATATTATAACCAGTAAATGTTGTTGAATTTTTATCTAATTTAATAAAGAAGTGTGAATGGGAAATAGAGGAAAAAGATTTGGAGGAAAACGAAAAGTTTGAAGTGTTCCTTTTGCTAAGGCAATTTTTCCCTCAATGGAAAATGAAAAGAAAATTATTGTGCTTATATAGAGAAGCACATCTTCTAGTTCTTAAAAGAGTTGAGAAGAAGTAGTGCTTCGCGCCGTCGTCGCTCGGCTTCGGCTTTGACTATATCTTATGATTTATCTAATCTTCCAAAATCGTTTCAGTTCGTAATTAAATTGGTGGCCTAAAACAAAGCCTTAATAATATGTCTCAAGTAAATCAAATTAAACTAGCTTCAGTGTGCGCCTCTCGTGCATCACACGTGCATCTTCTGTTAATTTGTAAAAACTTTTTAAAAATCTTACGTATTGTTAAAGTTTATGTGAGACATATAAAACAAAATTAAAAGGAGAAAAGTTCCAATTCAAATTTACACTATTACACAAATAGCCGGCCAGATTCAATATTTATTTTTTCTAGTCGGTATGTATACACTATACATTGATCATACATAATTATACATATATTATACATGAATTATACATATATTATATATTCACTTGTTAATTATAGTTTAAAAAATTAGGTGGACAGCTATATGGATTAATTCTTCTTTTTTCTTTTATTAAAGCTAAGTGGGTCTTTTAGCCCAAAACTAAGAAGACTAACATTTTAAAGGGAGAAGTTAAGGGTTTCTAGCCCAAAACATTCGTTTTTCTTCTCTTTCTTCTTTACTGCTTGGCCATGGAGCACCGAGCTTCTTCTACCGTTAGAGAAGGGAAGCCATTGCTTCATCTCTTCTTCCTCTTATGTTTGCCGTAGCCGTGAGAGCACCAAGCTCATATATATATATATACACCGCCATCAATTATTTTTAACCAGAATCACAGTTTTGTATACAAATTAAGAAAATGCAAATAAATATTGTTATTAGATTGAATACAAAAATATCTAAAATTAAATTTGTATTTGCATGTAAACAACAACAGTACAGCAACCACAAAACAATATATAGTGCGGCGACAAACTTGGCATGTTGTAGAATCCATGCATGCAATTAGGGTAAAACTTGTGGCTGCATGGAAGCTCAGAGTTTCGCTGCTTCAGGTAATAAATCATTTGACTAGCTCTTTTTTTTCTTTCCAATTTTTGGAGCTTATTTTGGGGAGGGGTTAATATTCCTGATGAACTCTATTTTGGAAGTGAATATAATCAAGATTCTTTTTTACTATCAAAATATAATAAAGATTCTTTTTCCTTCTTGAGGTCCATGTGAAGGAACATAAATAATTACCATGATGTTAGATTTTTTTTTTTTTTTTTTGGTGCTCACAAATGCCGTTAATTAATAAGTAGTTCAGATAGCTGAATATCTTCCATGAGAGGCAAGAGAGACGCCCTCAGACTCCTTTTTTTCTAGTGCTTTCTTTTGCACCCGTCATTTTTATACTTCATCTGAATTTTCTTTCATTGTGTGAGCAACCCACAACAACAGTGTCACTGAAGTCCATCTGATGGTCTTCCTGACTTATGAGGCAGGTTCTTTTGAATATGCCTTAGTAATAGAATGAGTCATTACTTTTTCTTTTACGATATAAATGTTGTAACACAAAGAAAAAATAGACATGATGCCCTTAATTCACACGTTTATTATCATTATTTATGTGCCTATGTGTGTGTGATTTTATATTTTCCTTGAGAAGGTAATAAATTTTGTTAAGGATTAGAATGATCTTCAGTCTCTTTGGTTTCGGGTTGCTGCTTTTTCCAATATCCATATGCTCTATTGGTGTCTTTTCCAAGTTAATTTTGCAGCCTGACTATATATGTTTTTTGCTTCATCTCTGATAGTTTCTATGAGTCCACCAACTGTAAAGAAACCTCATCTTTTACCAGTTCCCTCAGAGTTATAAATAGATACAGTAAGTAAAAGATGCATAATATTTTTTATGTGGAAAAATCCCAACTCAAGGGGACAAAAACCACGATCTACACTGGTAGGATTTCAACTTCACTAACTTGTAATCTCAACTATTACAAGCCACTTTGTAATGACTCTCTTACAAAGACTTCCACACTAACTTGTAATACTTACTACAAGCCACTTTGTTACTAACTTGGTTAAATAACTTATGACTAATGCTAGTCACAACACAAACACAAATGGTTTACGATTTTGGGTTTCCTAAAACAAAGCTTCTAAGAAAGCAAGATAGGATATAATAGAAAGCAAAACACAACTTACAACTCTATTAATGGACGCCTAAGAACATGTAGTGAAACTGGTCCGTTTTAGTGGAGTTGTCTTCTTGTTCTTGACACACTTGAGCCTTCAATGCTAGAGCAGATCTTCAATGTTGTGGAGAATGTTAGTAAATGCTCAAGTGAATATCTTGTTTGTCTTGCAACAAGATATTATACCTCTAGGACATCCCAAGAATGATACTCATGCTTAGTTGGTACACTTTACAACCAATAGGAAGTGACTGCTGCACTGTAGCATGCACAGTTGCAGGCAGTCACTTTCTGCCACAGCTTTCCAGCTGTAGAGTTGACTTGTACTTCTGTCAGGGGAATGTCAAGGGATCAGGTCCCTAAACTGTTTCTTGTGAGTTCAAGCGTACACTGCCTAGATTTCTTGAATTCATGCTGACTGGTTGTGCTGGATACGCATCAGGTTCTTTATCTGGTTCTTTACATAAAGTTTGTTAGATCATCAAAACATAAGACAAACCCATCAATTTTTCCCTTTTTGATGATGACAAACTTTTAAAATTGATGAACAGTTATAAAGTCTAACTTAACCAGATAAGGTACCAGGACCCCATATTGTTCCCCCTGTATATGTGTTCCCCCTTAATTCCTGCCCATCAATTATCTTCCCCCTTTTGGCATCATAAAAAGGTAAAAACAGACAGAAAGCATAAAAAAGTCTAACATAGCTAACTCATGCCCCATGTGTGCACACAACATGATAGAAAATAGAAAGAAAAAGTAAACAGGTATCATACATAACAAAAGGGAGTTGATTCATTGATAGAAAAAAGATGGAAATAAATATAAGTCTTTGCTTAGGAAAGCAGAGACTTAATTTGAACTTTTAAAACGGGAGCAGCATAGTGAAATCCAATTGCCAAACACAAAAAAACAAAATAAGAACACTACAAGAAATCAGGCTTTTAGTGGCGATAAAAGTCGCTACTAAAGCATGAAAAGTCGCCACTAAAACCATTTAGTAGTGACACTCTAGTAGCTCCAAGTAACACCATTACTGAATGTTACTTGTGACGACTCTTGGATGTCGCCACAAAAATATACATTTTGTGGCGACGTAACTCTCCACAATAAGTAAAGAAAATATGCAACCACAAAGCAATATTGGGGGTAGGTCGCCGCTGATGATGGACTTGTAACAGCGACAATAGTCGCCACAAAAGGGTTTTTACCTTTAGTGGCTGTTCAGGTCGCCATAATAACATTACGTATAATAACAATATTGGTCGCCACAAATACTAATTTTTAGTGACAAAGTTGGTCGCCCCTAAAACCTATTTTTCTAACAGATTCTACTTTTAAAAAAATATTATGCGGCAAAACTTTTTTTAAAATAATATTACACAAATGTATTAGAGCAATTCATTAATATTAGAAAAGACACCATTAAAACTTTTATCAAACAGAATGATCAAGGAACATTTTATTAAAAATTCAATAAATAGGAATTCTATACATATGAAATACCAAAAAAATACAACACAAATCAAATGTCTATGTCTTCGAGCTCGTCCTTGGCTAGTTTTATTTCCTTTTGAAGAATATTGCCTCAGAATGCAGCAACAAAACTTTCATAAGAAGATAATATTGGCTGCCCCTATGTGCGGATCATTTTGTACATATCCATAGGAAAGCACATTATTAACTTCATTGTATTGGTTACTACCAACAAAAGAAATTCAGGGTGATTCGTTAGAAAATACATTTGGATACCATGAAATGAAATGATGTAATCATGTCAATGTGTTTTTAAACATTGCGATAATAATGATGACTAAAATTACTTTCTCCCATGTGTAAGTGCCGAAAATATTAAAACTAATCAACATATATCAACAACAGATAAAAAATATAAGGAATTAAAACTTTCTCTACTGATTATTCACTAATCATATTCTCTGTAAAAGAACAAACCTCCTAAACACCATATCATAGTTCACATTGATGAAAGTATAGTTTGACAACATTAAGATTTGAAATAATTTCTCAGTTGATGGTATAAACATGTGTCATGTTTCACATTTCGAGATTGTTCAAATTTTCACTATGTGTTCCCTCTGTTTCTCATAAAAGGTGCTCTTCCAATTATAGTTTACTAATTTTAAAGTGAAATTACTATGGTGAAGTACAAAGTGAACTCCCACATGCTGAAAGGTGTACAGACATTTAGGCAACGTGCAGATTCTTTGAGCCTTAATACTAATTGTTATACATTAAGCAACCAAATATACTTTGAAAAAAGAGCATGCTTTCTTAATAGTATCAACGAGTATGACAATTAGCCAACTACTGGTTGAAAGTAATACCTTTCTAAAAAATATTTTTGAGTATTTTAAAAATTCATATGTACACTTATGAATAAAAATTATCTTCAGAAAGTTTCTATTGAGAAAAATAAGAATAAGCTACAAAAAAGAGAACTAACAAATAGCAAGCAAACCTCTTGCGTTTCACGATAATAAACAAGGACTAAATGTTCAAGAGTCCTGATAAATAGAGCAAGTGAAAAATCATAATCCATGGATGCATTTTTTATTATCTAACTACTAAAGTGAGCCGTAACCGAAGAAAAACAAGAAAGCATGCTTACAATGAATGTGTAATATCTTGATCTAAAACCAACAATCCGCAATATATAGTTATACTTGCATCAGATAAGTGCTTAATGTGGATAGTATACCATTATAACCCAGTATAGTTGTGCTTACATAGCTGAACATAATTATTGGTTGCTTATAGTTCAGTTTTAATACAAACAATAAAAGCATAAATTGTGTCAATCTTAAACTCTTTTAGTTATTAAAAATCCTCAGCATATACATAGCTCCTTCTCATTTTAAAATCAGAAGCTTTTCTCTCTTCATCATTTATGGAGAAAGTTAACAAATGACCAGAAGTCCATCTTTAGATACTTACTAAAACTATTTTAGATAAGGAAACTTATATTAATATAAGACTAAAGATATATTAAAATAGTACGCTAAGATAATAAACTCATTCAGTTAAGAAATCTCACTCTGTTCTTCCCAACTTTCTTTGGTTTTACCTTCTGATGTCTGAAAAGAATAATTTGCCTTTAGATGAATGCTAAAAGAAGAGGTAAACAGTTCAAGAATTTTTGCATTAGTTCAAGAAGACATACATGACCGCGCTCTAATATGTTTTTCTTTATGAACTGCTCTATTTCTTTCTCCCTTCTCTCAAAGACTGGCATAGCAGTTTGCGAAATACATCCAAGAGATTCTATTAGCCATGAAAATGGTAGGACAATCCTCTCTGCGATAGGAGCTTCTGATCAAGGAGATAATAATGCCAACAAGAGTTTGAGTGAGTTTCATGCTTAACACATTCTGATAAATACATTTCACGAACATTATCATCAGACTGCAAAGATGCACCGACTATGGTTCTTATCGTTTACTTGAGACATGACAAAGTCGCACATCTACACTAGAAAAAGAGCTTTATGCACCGAATATGGTTCTTATCGTCTACTTGAGACATGACAAAGTCGCACATCTACACTAGAAAAAGAGCTTTAACAACTTAACTCTCTCAACCCTCATGTAATGCATTTTATCTAAGTCCATGTCACTTCCTGGAGTTTAAAAATAATCATTATTGCTTGCTTTGATGTTTGCTTTGAGCCTTGAATTGTTGATAAGGTATATGATTCATGAAGTTTTGCAGTTCTATCTTGAAGAAAGCTTGAAAAAACTAGCAAACAGTTAGTACAAAGTACCATCAAGTTGTGTAATAAATTATGAGTAAACTTATATGCAGAACCAACCAAGAGTATAAGCCAAAAATGACCAGATCAGTAGGATTATCAAAACAAGAAAGAACCATCAGTAACCAGAAGTATAAGCCTTACCATCCCAAACAACATTCTAAGAGAAGAGGCCAGGCATATTAACTCTGGAAAAGGTTCACAGAAGCCAAAAATGCACTAGCATGGCCTGAAATTAAACCAGAAAACTTCTGGTGGAAAAGGTTCACATAAGAGACCAGGCATATTAACTCCAGGATAAACAAGTAAGACTCGGTTTGTTACAAGAGTATATAGGAAAGAAGAAGCTAAGGTTAGTATCCTGTTTCCTAAATCACTATAGGAAAAATGAGAAGTTCAAATTCGTGAGTATAAAATATGCATCTGACAATAGTTGTTCCAGTTTCGTGACTATTACTCAAAACATCAGTAGTTCTCAAGTTCTCATATACAGAAAAATGACCAAAGCTCACAGCCCAAAATTTAGATAAAAAATCTAAATATCTCCCATAATCAATCATAGGTTTTCTACATATGCAAGCATTGTAGTTTTTCATAATCAAACAGAAATGAATACAATTCTAGAATCTTCGAATTGCTCAATGTGTTCAAAGATATTAAACACATGCTAAGCATTGATGAATGCACATGTTCAGAGCACAGGAGTCAACAATGGTTTGTGAAGAAAATGAGTTTCCAAGTTTGCAACAACAAGGTCAGCCATGGCCGTGCAAGTTTCTACTGTATCACTTGCAGCATGGGACAATAGAACAATATTCTCACGTCCGAACAATCGTTCAGGAACCTTTGGTTTCGTCTGATAAACATCAAGACCAGCCCCGCCAATACAATCTTCAATCAATGCAGCTACAAGTTCAGATTCATCTACATGTGCACCTCGTCCTATGTTGATTAGGATGTAGTAGACATATAGCCAAAATTTAGTGACACTAGAAGGAACCACTTTAAATTATTTCCTAAATAAGAACTTGTTTTGAGTAGAATTTAAAAAATTCCACACTTCAAATATTCTGTGAAACCTGATCTTTTTGGGTTAATTTTTATAAACCTGAACTATCTTTATGAAATTTTTTGACTGAATACATTTTAAATTTTTTCAGTTGAGATTGTGAGTCACAATTAACTTCATGTATAAAAATAGGGACAAAACAAGGCAGTACCCAGCACAAGACCACCACCAAGTACTCTTTGGACCTAGTGCATTAAGCACTTTTCGAGAACCGCAAGAGATTCTAATTTGACCAAATCATTCGCAAAGAAGTATTATATTTTCTAATATCCATACAATAACATATGCGTGCCTTATAAAATAAAAAATTGCATGCCTAATGATTTAGGCACATAACCATATAAGAACAAATAAGAATGGAATGCCGACATGTAAAAGGTCTCTCAAGCAGAAGATTTTAACTTACACATGAAAAGATATAGCTGAGATTCTGTCAAGACCGAGAATCGACAATAAAAACACCAAATACGCTTCAAATGATTTTTTTGTTGTATTCCTGTAGATTATCAAATGGCTCAGACAAATTCGAGATAAAATCTGAGAATACAAATGTGAAATTGCTGAAAAAATAATTATCCCTGACTGTTTTAGTTATTTGAGCATAAACAAAAAGAATAGGAACACAAGTTCAAGATGAAATCTTTCCCCCGAAAAAAAAATATTAGGGATTTGAGCATAAGCGAAAAGATTAGGGATTTGAACAGTATCCCTAACTGCATGTTGAAACTTTTTTCTTAGAGAATCATTATAAAAAGATACCCAAATGTAAATATATCTTACACAAATCTTTATGGGTTTTAAGTAAGATATGAGATAGTAACAAATATGAAGGAAAGAATGCACGAAATCGATTAGTCGTTTCATTGATTCTTCCTCCATGAAATTATCGATTAAAGAAGAGCAACTTCTTTTCCCAAAGAAAAACGAAAAAGATTAGGGATTTGAACATACCTGACAAATGAGATTAACATTTTGATTTGAGAGATTTTGAATTGGCTGAAATTTTCGCTGAGGAGAGTAGCCGATTCTAGAGAGAATTTAGGCTAAAATCTTTGCTGAATGTTAGGGCTTATGTTCCTTCATACAAGAGCAGGCAAGATTTTGATTTGGCTGAAATTTTCGATGAGGAGAGTAGGCCGATTCTAGAGAGAATTTCGGCTGAAATTGTTGCTGAATGTTAGGGCTTCTCTATGCTCGTTCATACATGGTATTGTATATAAGAGAGAAGGCAAGTTTTAATTAGGTATTTTTATTTTCTTAATTATTTTAAAAGTAAAAATCCCTTCCAAAAGAGATTTACCAGCGACTGGATCGCTCCAAGAGAGATTTACCAGCGACTTTACAAATGTCGCCACTAAAAATATGGAGCCAAAATTTTATATTTAGCGGGACTGAAAATTCCAACCACATCAGAGGCGACCTAAAAAAAGTCGCTGCTAAATATTAATCATCTGTAGCGACTTATAAAGTCGCTGCTAACGATATAGCTATTTTAGCAACCTGTAGGGTCGCTGCTATATGTCGCCACTAATAATCTAATTTCTTGTAGTGGAACTACCAACAACAATCATCAAAATCATAACAAGACTGGACACTGACGGAAACCTAGGGGGCACTAGAAGAGGAAGGCTTGGAGGAGGAGGCAGCTAGAGTTTTGAGAACCAGGTCCATGCAAGCATTGGCAGACATTTGTTCCTCCAGAAGTTTCTCTCACACGTTCTCAACCTGCTGCCTAAGCTCAGTGTTTTCCTTTGTCAAGGGGGCAACATCCTCATTGGGAGAATTAATACAACCAGGTTCCCCAGCATGACTCAATTGAGTCTCCAAGATGGCATTCTGAGCCTTCAACTTCCTGATCACTTCAGTTGCATCATTCAGAGCGTTGATCAGTTGAGATATTGTTGAAGTGCTGCCCCCAGCTTTCTCTAAAAATTCACACTCTTCTAAGATTATCTTGGAGAAGGTCTGCTTGCGGGTCCCTACTCGTGGGTTTTCTATGGGTACCTTATAGAACTCAAACACCCGAGTAAGTAGGAATCCATACGGGAGCCCATGATTGCCTTCCTTGACATTTACCACCTTTATCATATGTTCAATCATAATTGCGGGCAAATTGACAGGCTTGAATGAGTCAAGGGCCTCCATCAACACTAAATCAGACTTGGAGGCAATAGATCTCCTCTCAGCCTGGGGTAAGAGCACCTTATTAACCATCTCAAAAAGAAGCTGGTAAACAGGGAGCAAAGCTTTCTTATGGACCCGTTCCCCTTGCTGAATGGTCCCTTCCTTTACAATGGCTCTCCGAAAATTTCCCGTACAAGAACTCTTCACAGAAGACATACCTTTAGATGGTACCTGAAGTACCGTCCCCAAAGAAGCAGCATCGAACACCATATCAACTCCTTTAACCAAATCACAAACATGATTCCCGAGAGTGGTGAAGAGAGATGCATAAAATTCTTGCACAACATCCTCGTACACCTTAGGCACATCCACAGTAAAAAGATGTTCCCACTTCTGGAACTCCACCATTGCCATAATATGTCGCATCCCAGACATATCATAGATTTCAGGGTCAAACATCCGACCCCACAACACCCTTTGACTTTGCACTTTCTCTTGCCATATTTCACTATCACTAGGTATTGTTTTCAACGAACCTGGTCCCCCAACGGTTTCCCTTTTTCTTTTTCCCAGTTTTCTCAAAGACTTTCCCTTTGCACACTCAACTGTCACAGACTCCTTGGTAAAAACTTCAACAACTCCAGCTCGCTTGAGCTTCCCACTACCTTTTGTAGGTGACACATGTTGTTTCTTCACCACTTCATCAGAAACTCCAGCCACAGACTTTTGAGATTTCGAGTACCTTTTCACCAGAGAACTTGGTTCCTCTTCTGCATCTTCATCTACTTCCACAACAAGAATATTTGCGTCCACCCACTAGTTTCCCTTCCTTCATCAGTCTCTTCTTCTTCTTTTTAAGGTTTTTCTTGCTCTTTTCCACGGCAGAGTCAAGAGCCTCTTTCTTTTGAAACCGAGTATATGGTAGCTTAGATGAGGACTCAGGAGTATCCACCTTCTAACGAATCTTGAAACGGGCACTTAAAACTATCTCATCCTCATCGTCCTCGTTAGTAGGCTCAGAAAGGGGATGAATGGACTCCAGAGGTGTTGTATAGAAGATAGGTTCCTGGTTGGTTTCTGTAGGAGGAGGAACTGGTTCCTCACCAGACTTATATTTTGCGGAGTTATGAACCGGATATTCGAACAAGACCATGGTCCCCTCATCTCCTAAGAATTGAGGTTCTTCCCCCTGAGGATCAGGAAGGGAATAAGCTCCTTCAGAAGGGAGACTCTCAGAGGCAATGGCCATAATGTTTTCGGCCGCCTCTTTTTCAGGAGACTCCATGGGAGCCGTAGAGTCGAGGAGAGAGGAGTTCAAATACTGGTTAGGGTCATCCTCAGAAACTTCAGAAGCCTGAGGAGTGTTATTGGCTAGGGTTTCTTTGGGTTTTTCAGAAGGAAGATGATCAACAGGTTTTGGAGAGAGAGAAGTAATAGCTTGTGGGGAAGAGGGAAATAGTGTGGGGACGATGACATCTGGGAGAGTGGAGGTCCGAAATTTTGATGGAGTGGGAGTGAAGTTAGTGGTAGGAGATGAAGAGGATTATTTTTCGTCTTCCATAGAGGAGATAAACAGAGAGGGTGTTGAAGAAGTTACGATATGCAAAGAAGATAGTGCTGAGCAGTTGGAGAAGTGAGGGTTTTATAAAAAAGAAGGAGTAATGAATAGGGGGGAAGAGGAACGAGTTCAAAAAGGAAACGACGGTAGGTGTTTTGGGAAAATGAAACGTGTAGGAGAAGTGAAAGGATTTGAGAGATGGGACGTGATAGACACAGGCACTGAAAAGTCGGATGATGTGGCTGCAACATTTAATTTGTTACTTTTTGAGAAAAGCATCGGAAAACACATAACTACTAACATGTGGCACATGCCAGGTCATATACCTGTTTTTTGAAAACGTTTTGGCTTCCTTTTGCAGTAAAACACCGTACCTTTAATTTATGTAATTACCATGTGTGTCTACCTGCAACGGCATTGATGTGAGTTAGGCTTAGTTAGAAAATACTTTAGCTAACTGTACCTGAGTGTGACTCTCATAGCCAATGCAAGAGAACCAGGTCCTTAGTTAGGTTTCATCAACCCCAGTGCCATCCTGTTTTTCTCAAAGTGTTCCCTGATTAGGGCCTTGGTGAAGATGTCTGCAATTTGATCTTCGGTGCATCAAAAGTTCATGCAGATATGCCCCTTTTCAACATTGTCTCTGAGGAAATAATGTCTCATATCAATATGCTTGGTTCTTTTGTGATGAACCGGGTTCTTTGCCATGTTGAGGGCACTGGTGTTGTCACACAAAAGTGTCACACTATCAATGTATACCCCAAAATCTTCCAATTGTTGTTTGATCCACAGCAGCTGAGCACATCAAGATGCAGTTGCCACATATTCTGCTTCAGCTGTGGAGAGAGCCATTGAGTTTTGCTACCTTGTACCCAGGAGATTAGGCAAGATCCAAGGAAATGAGCCATTCCAGAAGTGTTTTTCCTGTCCACTAGATAACCTAATAATCAGCGTCAGCATAACCAACAAGATTAAAATTGTCACCTGAAGGATAGTACAGAACCAGATCTTGTGTGCCCTTGAGATAGCGTAGGATTATTTTGGATGCCTTCAGATGAGACTCCTTAGGATTCGATTGAAATATTGCACACAACCCCACACTAAACACAATATCTGGTCTGCTTGCAGTGAGGTAGAGTAGAGATCCAATGATCCCCCTGTACATTGTTTGGTTTACAGGTGATCCAGAATCATCCATGTCAATCTTAGTTGCAACTGCAATAGGAGTGTCGATCACCTTTGATTCCTCCATGTCGAACCTCTTCAACAGCTCCTTGATGTACTTCTGCTGACTGATGCATGTTCCCTTTGTGGACTGCTTCACTTGAAGACCCAGAAAGAAGTTCAGTTCCCCCATCATACTCATTTAGAACTCACTTCCCATGAGTTTGGCAAATTCCTTACATAGTGAATCTGTTGTAGCCCCAAATATAATGCCATCCACATAACCTGAACAATAAGCAGGTTCCTTCCCCGTTTCTTCAGAAACAGTGTATTGTCAATCTTTCCTCGAGTGAACCCATTGTCCAGAAGAAACTTCGATAGTCTCTCATACCAAGCTCTAGGAGCTTGCTTCAATCCGTATAGAGCCTTATCTACTTTGAATACATATTCAGGATGCACATGACTTTCGAAGCCCGAAGGTTGCTTAACATACACTTCCTCCTTAAGAAAACCATTCAAAAATGCACTCTTCACATCCATATGGAACAAGGTGAATTCCATATGTGATGCAAAGGCAATGAGGATCCAGATGGCTTCCATTCGAGCAACAGGGGAAAACGTCTCATTATAATCAATACTTTCCTCCTGATTGTATCCTTGAACAACAAACCTTGTTTTGCTCCTTGTGGTATTTCCATTTTCATCCAGCTTATTCTTGAAAACTCACCTGGTTTCTATGATGGTTCTATCAGAGGGTCGAGGTACCAGGTGCCAAACCTTGTTTCTCTCAAACTGATGCATCTCCTCTTGCATAGAAATGATCCACTCTGCATCCTTCAGAGCTTCCTTGATATTTTTTGGTTCTATTTGGGATAGGAAGGATGAAAAGGCTAGGGAGTTTCTGGTTTTGGATCGAGTTTGAACTCCTGAATCAAGGGGAGTGATTATTTTATCAAGTGGATGAGAGCTTTTATGTTTCCAATTTGGGAATTGGATTTGATTGGTGGAGGAACTGGGTAAATCACAAGAGTTTCCCTGCATTCCTTGTTCGGCTACCTGTGGAGTGCCTTGCACAACATCTCCAACTCTTTCTTCAGCTTCAGTGGTAATAATTGGCTCATCATGTCAGCTTTGCCATTTGAGATGTCAGATATCTCTCTAGGAACCAGAAGCGGTTCATTGTCCTGATCATCATTGTCTCCTTCCTTGTTTGAAGAAGGTATCTCATTGAATATAACATGAACACTTTCTTCCACACATTGTGTCCTTTTGTTATAGATTTTGTACGCTTTTCTTTGAGAGGAATATCCCAGAAAAATTCCTTCATCACTCTTAGCATCAAACTTCCCGAGCTGGTCCTTCCCATTGTTGAGAACATAACATTTGCATCCAAAGGTTCTCAGATGAGTTATCTTGGGATTTCTTACATTAAGTAACTCGTAAGGGGTTTTATTCAGGAGGGACCTGATCATGCACCTGTTCACCAAGTAGCATGCAGTGTTTATTGCCTCTGCCCAGAAATTTTTGGCAATTCCATTGTCAATAAGCATTGTCTGTGCCATGTCTTCTAGAGTTCTGTTCTTCCTTTAAACAACACCATTTTGCTGAGAGGTCCTTGGGGCTGAGAAGTTATGAGTGATCCCATTTTCATTGCAAAGTGCATTGAATTTCGCATTATCGAATTCTGTTCCATGATAAGATTTGATGCAAGCTACCTTCAATTCCATTTTCACTTGGATTTTCTTAACAAAGGCAGTGAATACTTCAAAGGTCTTATCTTTTGTTCTGAGGAATAATGTCCAAGTGAATCTTGAATAGTCATCCACAATTACGAAGATGTACTTCTTTCCACCTCTTCTTGGTATTATCATGGGACCATATAGATCCATGTGAAGGAGTTCTAGAGGTTTTGATGTGCTAATATCCTTCTTTGGCTTAAAGGATGATTTCATATGTTTTCCCTTAGCACATGCATCACATACTTTGTGCTCCTTGAATTAGAATTTGGGAGACCACGAACTAGGTCCTTATGTATCAACTTATTAAGAAGTGAGAATCTTGCATGCCCCAATCTTCTATGCCATAGTTTTGCATCATCATCGACTGCCTTGAAGCAGCTCACATTGCCAGATTCCAGAGATTTGAAGTCAGCATCATAAATGTTCTTGTGCCTTTTGGCTACTAAAATCACTTGCCCAGTTAGCAGACTAGTACCTGTGCACTCTTTAGACAAGAAATCTACTTTGTTTCCTTTATCACAGATTTGGGAGACATTCAAAAGACTGTACTTCAGTCCATCTACATAGTACACATTCTCAATTGAGTATGAAAGAGACTTTCCAACTCTTCCAATGCCGAGGATGTATCCCTTTTTTCCATTGCCAAAGGATGCATCCCCTCCTTGCAGGGCTTTCAGTGAGAGAAAATCTGAGGTGTTCCAGTCATGTGATTTGAGCATCCACTGTCCATGATCCATTGTAGTCCGCTTCGTCTCACTGTTCCCTGCACATGTAGACTATGGATTAGATTTAGGAACCCAAACTAGTTTGGGTCCCTTGTAATGAGGAAAAGGGTGAATAAGAGCTTTTCTAGTCCATGCAGGCAAGATACGTTTTTTGTGAGTGGCACCTGGTCCCATTTCAGTAGTGTTTTTTTCAGCAAACACTTTGTTTTTCTGAACTGACTGAGCCCTGGCCTGGAAATTTTCCTTGAAATGCCCATTGTTCCCACAGTGGGTACAAAGCCAGTTATCGGGATTGGTGACATACTTGTTGTAAGGGTTGTAAGGAATTTTCTCCTTTTGGAACTAGATTCCCTGCCTGTTTCCACCATTATTGGAGTACATGGAAGTCACAGCATCTGAGGACCAGGTCCATTTGAGAGATTTCTCAAGATCAATTTTTACTTTCTCCAATTCAGCTTGAAGTTGCCTATTTCTCTCGAATTCACCGCACAAACTAGTTTTTATATCATTCAGTTCCTTCTCTAGTTTGATGTGTGTCTCACTAGCTATTTCCTTCCCTTTCTCAATACTTACAGGCCTATGTTCTAATTTGAGTTCCTCAATTATTTCCTCCGGATATGTGATTACCACTAAAAGGTCATCCCTTTCTTGCTCAGTAGCAGCAATTTTCTCTGCTAGAGTGTTCTTTTCTTTGCTAAATTTCTCTATGGTCTCCTTCAAATCAACGACCACTACCATTAGGTCATCTCTCTCATTTTCTACACTGTTTATTTTTCCAATCAGCACTTCCTTTTATTTTTCAAGATTATCTATGATCTCTTTTAAATCAACTACGCAGACTACTAGATCATCTCTAGATTGCTCAGCCTCTCCTAACTCTATAGTCAAGGAATCCTTATCATCAACCAAATTGTAGTATGCATCAATTAGAAAATTTTCTAATGAAATTAATTTCTTAGAAGAGAAGGACTTCATATTTCTCTGAACATCCTTGAAATTTACCTTATTGTTGTCATCTTCTTCATCATTATCAGATTGGGCCATTAGTACAAACAATGAGTCATATTCTTTTGCTTCGTTTTCTACTGCCATCATGGAACTATTTCCTGCATCAGGTTCCTCTTCTGATTCACTTGAGGAGTCTCCCCATGCAGCAAGAGCTTGCTTCATAACATTGTCAGCTGCATTTTTTCGGTTGAATCATTTTTCGGGAACCGGGTTCCTTTTTGTAGTTTTGTCAGAGTTGTGTTTGTAGGGCTCCTGCTTTAGAAGTTGACAGTCCTTGATGAAGTGACATGGCTTTCCACACTTGTGACAAAGATCATAGTTCCTAGGCTTGCTTGAACTGCCTCTCCTTGGTATTCCACCATTTCTTCGAACCATCTTTTGAAATCTCTTAGTGAGATAGGCCATGTCACTATCTTTTTCGCTTGAGTCGTCATTTTCAGCCGTGAGCACCAGGTTCTTTTTCCTTTTTGGTTCTCTTCTTTCACTGTCTTTCTTTCTCTTCATCTCATACGTCTTCAGATTTCCAATCAGCTCGTCCATGGTTAGAGTTTGTAGATCTTTGGCTTCAGTGATAGCGTTTACCTTGCTCTCCCAAGAGCCAGGTTAGACACTAAGAACCTTTCGTACCAGCTTGTTTCTAGGAATTATTTCTCCCAGTGAGTGAAGCTCATTTATGATAGATGTGAATCTAGTGTGCATGTCTTGTATAGACTCATCATCCCTCATCCTAAATAGCTCATACTCAGTGGTGAGCATGTCAATCTTGGACTGCTTGACCTGAGTGGTTCCTTCATGTGCCATTTGCAATGCTTCCCATATCTCCTTGGCAGATTGACAAGCTAAGATTCTATTGTACTCATCAGGTCCTATACTACATACCAAGATCTTCTTGGCACGAAAGTTCTTCTCTACAGCCTTTCTGTCAATGTCACTCTATTCTTTTTTGGTTTTGGGTACCATCACACCAGGTTCTTCTCCAACCTTCTTCATGGGAACATGTGGACCATCACAAATAAAGTCCCGCAGCTCGGAGTCTTCCGTCATTATAAAGTCATGCATACAAGTCTTCCACCATCCGTAGTATTGACCGTTGAATCTAGGAGGTTTGTAGGTTGATTGTCCTTCTTCAAAGTTAGGTGGAGCATCCATTTGAGATCCTTTCTAGGTGTTAACCCTTTAGAAAGAACCCGCTTTGATACCAATTGATAGTTTTTATGAGTCCACCAACTGTAAAGAGACCTGGTCCTTTAACAGTTCCCTCAGACTTATAGATAGAGACAATAAGTAAAAGAGGCACAGGATTTTTTACGTGGAAAAATCCCAACTCAAGGGGACAAAAATTACGACCTATACTGGTAGGATTTCAACTTCACTAACTTGTAATCTCAACTATTACAAGCCACTTTGTAATGACTCTCTTACAAAGACTTCCACACACTAACTTGTAATACTTACTACAAGCCACTTTGTTACTAACTTAGTTACAAAGACTTTAACTTATGACTAATGCTAGTCACAACACAAATACGGATGGTTTATGATTTTGGGTTTCCTAAAACAAAGCTTCTAAGAAAGCAAGATAAGATACAATAGAAAGCAAAACACAAGATTACAACTCAACTAATGGACGCCTAAGAACACGTAGTGAAACTGGTCCGTTTTAGTGGAGTTGTCTTCTTGTTCTTGACACACTTGAGCCTTCAATGCTAGAGCAGATCTTCAATGTTGTGGAGAATGTTAGTAATTGCTCAAGTGAATATCTTGTTTGTCTTGCAACAAGATATTATACCTCTAGGACATCCCAAGAATGATACCCAGGCTTAGTTGGTACACTCTACAACCAATAGGAAGTGACTGCTGCACTGTAGCATGCATAGTTGCAGGTAGTCATTTTCTGTCACAGCTTTCCAGCTGTAGAGTTAACTTGTACTTCTGTTAGGGGAATGTCAAGGGATCAGGTCCCTAAACTGTTTCTTGTGAGTTCAAGCGTACACTGCCTAGATTTCTTGAGTTCATGTTGACTGGTTGTGCTGGATACGCATCAGGTTCTTTATCTGGTTCTTTACATAAAGTTTGTTAGATCATCAAAACATAAGACTAACCCATCAATCTCTATTTAAGTGAATCCCCCCACATTTACTTGTGTTTCCTTTTGTCAAAAATTGTGGTTCAGTTTTTAGTTTCTGACCAACTCCGTCTTTTTGGCATTAGTACTTCAAAACCAGCAGAGGGTTTGCCTTCAATCCCCCTATTCAATAAGTTTCTGACCAACCGTCTTATCTGCACAAACACATAAGATTTGCTCGTGCAGATGCAAGCACGCTCAATTGATGAAGCTAATTGATACTACTCTCTCCGGCAAAGGCGGATTTAGAATTTGAAGGTGTCGTGTGTCATAATTAACTTTAATATACACTTTATAATTAATGATTAAAATAAAGTTTGGTAGAAACGTTTATTGAATTATTTTTAGTTTATTCAGGTCAACTTAATAGGTATTTTTTATTTGCAAATACGAAAATTGCATCTTAGATATAAAAAAACCAACATAATTAGCATTTTAAATAAGAAATAAAACCTTTATTATATATAACAATACAAGTAAGATCAACATTTTCACTAGGAAATTACATCTTTTTCTGTATATGAAAAATAAATTCATACAAGAAAGATAACATCTTCATTAAGGGAATCACACTAGAATAAGAAAATTAAAAAAATATATTCAATACATAAATTATACCCCATAAGTATGGAATTAAATAAATTACAAATTCCCAAAAATCAAAATTATAAATATCATATCTTTTTTAAACAATGGTTACTTTTTATCATAATTTAATAGTAAATAAATTTAAATTATACTTGATAACAATAGAATAACACAAGTTGTTATGATATAATAAAAAACGATGAAAAATGAGTTTGATCTCGATCCAAAATTTCCATGAAAACCCAAGTTTCTCGGATTTGAAAGAAGAAAAGTCATACATTTGAGATTAAGAGGAATGTTCTTTTATGGAATTTTAATTTTTTGGAGTCTCTTTTTTGAGTGTTCTTACTAGAGACCACATAAAAATAATAGAATAGAGAAAAGAAAAATATAAAAAAAATAACAAAACGACAAATAAAAAATTGGAAGGTAGCCGAAAAGATAAATGACTCGAATAAAAAGAAATAAAAAATACAAAGAAAAGGAAAAGTAGAATAAGGTTCAAGATAAACTGCAACTTGAATTACACCCGAGAAAAGTTTTCAAAAAAGTCTACCAACCATGTCACATTTATCTAGGTTACAATTGCAAAAAAAAAGTCTACCAGCCATGACACCTTTATCTAGTTAACAATTGCGGGTGGCAGGATCAAATATTTAACCTAGTTTAGAAAAAATTTTAATATAAGTATATGATAATTTTATCATCTTAACGGGTGTCATGCCACTCCATTCTAAAGAGGTGGATCCGCTACTGTCCTCCGCTCCACCTCATTGAGTTTTTTTTTTTGTGGTCTACAATATTTGATTTTTTCAGATATCATGGAGGAATTAACTTTTTTTTTCCAAAGTTATTCTTGGAGTAAAGAGCATAGGAATATTTGTTGTATTTCTAATGAACAAATTAAGGTTAATATGATTAATTTCATTATTCATTAATGCTAAACGCTGAATTCCTTAATATGTATGAAAAATTACAAAAAATTAATTAAAGTGAACCCGAGGAAGCGGCAGTTTACCCATGTTATTCACAAATGTATATATAATATCATGACTAACATTCATAGCCTTTTTCACTTTGGTCGTATTGAGGCAAGAAGAAAACATAGGTTCCCAAGTAATGGATTACATTCTTGTGATCATTGAAGTTGTAACTGGTAACTTACTTTTGAGTGGACCTTTTATTAAATTTTGTTCTGAAAAACTGAAGTCTTGTTAGTTTGATAATTGCACATTCTCCTAACTAGTTTTATTAAACACTACTTCTCATACCGCTGCCTTTATACTATAGCTTTTTCTGTTTTACTGATTTTGGTGCTTCCACAGAGCTGTAATTACATGTTACAAAGACAGTTCGGTGCACAAGGCTCCCGCTTTCACATAAGGTTCGGGAAAGGATCGCACATCAAGGGGTGTGATGGAGAAAGCTTACCATGATGCAAGTATTAGTGGCTGATCCCATGGGTGGAACCGTAACCTATATGTCACACGAAGACACTTTACCATTGCCCCAAAGCTGCAAGATAACAAAATGAAGATTGCAACAAAATTTTGAAAATTTTAATTGAGAACACCAGCTATGACATTTGAAAGTGAAATTTAATTAATGAGTCCTTCAAAAACGAGGATAAGCTCAGATGCAATGAGGGAATACTCGGAGCTTTTACGAACCAAGAAAAGTTTGATATCAAATGCAGCAAAGACATTAACCAGATCAGTTCCAACTTCTAAGTAAGACTGAGCATTGAAATTGTTGGATCTACGAATAACGTCTCACATTTGTAGCTGAAAAGAAAAAGAAACTATATAAAAAGGTTAATGATGTGAGGTATTTTGTGCAAAATCATGTGTGCTTGGCGCAAATCGAACAATACCACATCATATCATATTATGAGTATCTCTAAGCTGGTTTAGTACAACAGAAATTATCTAAGTTTATCATCAATATTGGCTTCTAGTTCTTTTGTGATAGGCTATATAAACACCAACTACTTGGTAACAGCAGATGGAATAAGCAACAATTGGTTGCTTTGAGAGCTACAGTTTGAGAAGCAAATAGGTCCAGAAATTGAATGTATAATCAGCAACTAAAATTCCTAGTGCAGTTTTGTACGAAGTGATACTATTATATAAAAAAAGAAGTAAAAGCTCTCTTGCTCATAAAATCATTACAAGTTTCATCACAAATCAATCTTGACATTAATTCAAACACTTGAAAACACAAACTTCTAAACTTCAAGTTGTTTGTTATCCAAGAACAATCATTTCAGAGTTGCCAATGTTTCCAGGAGAAATCAGATGAAAATATATGAGCTCTTGTTCATAAAGACAATACAAGTTTCATCACAAATCAATGATGACATTTATTCAAACACTTCACTTCTTGCTGAAAAGCCTTCAATAGGAAATCTCCTTAGCTGAGGTCCTCGTCCATCTTCTGTTTCCAAGCCTAAATGATCGATACATACAATCATACACTACAAAATGGATTCCTTACCTCACCAGAAAATTTCACAAGAAATAGATCTAGAAGGTTATATCAAACACTTTAAAGAGTGTGGTACTCTGCCCTTAATTATGAGCAACAAAGGAATTACCCATATTAATCAAAATCTTAGTAGCTCTTAGGTTCAATAGTATAGCAGATAACCTTATTTTTACTGGTATAAGAGCAGGCAACAACACCAAGTATGATACTAACAAATGAACATGCTCAGCTGTAAAACAAAACTAAATGAGTGGACATGTATTCAGATGAATACGGAAAGAACAAACCTGATAAGAGACAAGGAGATGATCATCCAGCCAATGGTGTAGTCAGAAATCACGCCAAGGGTGTTCAACTTTTTTTAAAAAATCCTGATGAAGGAGTGCAGTGAAAATTTTAAGTCAAACCATGCACTATTTAGCTAAACGGTTTAGCTAAAAAAGCCACTATCTGTTAATTTCCTGTGAATTGAGCAATTCGCGATTAAGCTTGAATGAAGAGGAAATGCAGAAGTTAAGAAGGAGATGAAGGCAGGAAGAGAAAAGCTTCACTCTTCATTACTGAGAAAAAGAAAAATGCGACAAGTGTGCATATATACATAATGACAGCTGTAACTAACTAACTAACTTAAGTTAGTTAACACTATTAACAACTAACTAACTAACCATGATTAACTAACTATGGTTAACTATCCTTGTGTCAAGTAACTGTTGTGCAATTGCTGCTGCATAACTCTACACCCCCCCTCAAGCTAGGGGATATGAAGAGATTCTTCATTCCTAGCTTGGACATGAGATAATGGTGCTGGAGTTGTGTGAGCCCTTTAGTAAGAATATCAGCTAGTTGCTCTGAGGAACTCAAATGCTGAAGACAAACCAGACCTTGCTTGACTTTCTCCCGAATGAAATGGAAATCTATGTCGATGTGTTTGGTACGTTCATCAAACACAGGATTTGCAGCAATTTGGATTGCTGACTTACTGTCACAATACAAAGAGACAGGCAATTGAACACTCACATGCAATTCTTTAAACAACCCAAGAAACCACACAAGTTCAACAACTGTCGATGCAAGGCTCCGATATTCTGCCTCGGCAGAACTTCTAGAAATAGTGGTTTGTTTCTTGGACTTCCAAGAAACTAGGGAACTCCCAAACTTGACAAAATATCCCATAACAGACCTTCGAGTATTAGGGCATGAAGCCCAGTCAGCATCACAATAAGCAACAAGAGAAGAAGAAGAAGTAGAAGACAGAAGAATCCCAGCTCCAGGGGATTGTTTGATGTAACGAACCAAACGTGTAGCAGCTTCCATATGAGAGGCCTTAGGTGAATGCATGAATCGGCTTAAGCATTGAACTGCAAAGCTGATGTCTGGACGTGTGTTGGTCAAGTAGAGCAGCCTGCCTAAGAGTCTCTGATATGTGCTAGGATCATCAAGACGAGGATCATCAGACACCCCAACATGTTTATCAAACTCTGAAGAAGTCAGTTTCAAATTAAACTCCAGGGGAGCACCAACTAACTTAGCTCCAGCCAAGCCCATGTCTGAGATCAGCTCAAGGGCATACTTCCTCTGATGCATAACAATATCATCCTTACTCCTTGAAAATTCAATCCTAAGAAATTACCTCAGCTCACCAAGATCTTTGATCTTGAAACTAGATTGCAAGCATGCCTTAGTTTCAAGAACCATAGTGGAATCATCACCAGTGATTAATAAGTCATCGACATAGACTAACACAATAACAAACTTCCCTTGAGACTGTCTAGTGAATAAGGAATAATTAAAATGACTTTGAACAAAGCCATAGGACAGTAAAGCAGAAGTTAATTTTAAATTCCACTGCCTAGAAGCTTGTTTAAGTCCATACAAAGACTTAAACAATTACATACATGTTTTGAACCCTTAGAACTGTGAAAGCCTTGAGGTAAGGTCATATACACCTCTTCATCCAAATCTCCTTGCAGTAAAGCATTATAAACATCCATTTGATGGATTGGCCAATGCTTAGTATAAGCAATGGCTAGAACACATCTAACAGTCACCATCTTAACCACGTGTTAAAAAGTCTCTTGGTAATCTAAGCCCTCTTGCTGATTGTAACCCTTTGCAGCTAATCTTGCTTTGAACCTCTCAATCTCACCTGTATCTTTATACTTAATCTTATACAACCACTTACAGCCAATAGCCCTTTTTCCAGCAGATAAAGGTACCACCTCCCAGGTATTATTAGCTTCCAAAGCTTGTAACTCAGCTTGCATAGCCTCAATCCATCTAGGATCCTTGGCAGCCTGTGTATAGGTTTTAGGTTCAACATCAGCAGAGAACTTAGTAAGAAAACTTTGATACTTTAGAGTCAAAGTATCATAGTTAACATCATTGGACAAGGGATAAAGACAAGCTGCAGCTGCCTTACCAGGAACAACAAAATCTTTTAACCAAATAGGTGGCTTAGTCGCCCTACCAGACTACCAGACTTCCTGTTAGGAGGTTCTATAGGAACAACTGAAGGTGGCTCTGAATTGGGAATAGATGTAGAAGAAGGTACATAAACAGAAGGAGAGAATCTCTAGGAAGAGAAGCCTCTAAATCAGGAGTGACTATCTCTGGTGGCTGGTTTAAAACATGAGATGGAATGGGAATAGGATCTTTCTGTGCAAAGGAGGGAATGGATATAATTGGAAAGGAGAAATCATGTGCAGTAGCTTGTGAATAGAAGGGAAATATGTTCTCATGAAAGAGAACATCTCTGCTAACAAAAATTGTCCTGTGCTCAATGTTAGTTTATAGTAGCCAAATAGGAGTAAATAACCTTAACCTTAATCCTATATGTATTAGGAGTAGGACATGTATTATCTATATATAGGGTTCATTGTATCATTGTATAAAGAAGATATAACATATCATTTTCTCCCGTTCTTTCTCACATGGTATCAGAGCTATCGTGAGAGATTTATCGCTGTGCATCAATTCCAGCGACTCCGGGAAGAGAAATCAATTAACCGAAAGTCTTTTTCCGACAAACACAGTTCTGCCGCAGTAAAAAAAGCCACTTTTTATCAGTGTTGTGCAAAAACCAACAC
>ML404127.1:78464-98034 GCA_005239525.1 Nicotiana knightiana | reverse complement strand
ATTAGGACCACTTTCCATTTGTGGTCAATATTTTATTATCTTTCCCGAAAAGTAATGTGTCATAATACCACAAAAGTCATTGATTTGCTGATAAGAATGCCCAAAAGAAACATTTTAAAAATTTCTATAGTTCCAAATACCTAAATATATAATTATATACACATAAAATACAGCAACATTGATCGTTGTTCGAGCTTCAACCCTATGAGCTATTAAAGTAGTCATAAATATCATTATGAATTTGTTTAATTTTTAAAAAGGACTTTTCTATAGGAAAATAATAATTGAAGAATTAAAATAATTTCCCTCGTTACATGTCTTGCTTTGCTAGTAAAGGGTTCGTATCATGTCACTTTTATCAATTTAAAGATGATTTTTAAATGGAAACTCAAATTAAAATAGATAAGATTAGATTGAATGATAGCTAACAGTAACACCTACTACATTACATGTTTTGATATTAATAAACAACATGAGTCTCACGATATTTTTATACTTTAAAAGTAAATTAGATCTTACGTTGGTTATGAATTCTATATCTAAAAAATTATGGTTTATTGGGGCTGGATATATTTTTTATATATATTACTCCCTCCGGTCCAAAATAAGTGATTTTCTAGCCTTTTTCTTGTGGTCTAAAATAAGTGATTTTTTCGGATTTCAAGAATGGACTAATTATTTTTTTCGTAAAAATTGCGCGGGGCACCCTATTTGGTCGCCATCATTTAACCTATACCCGCTTTTTTTAAAAAAAATTAACTTGTACCCACTTTTTAAATAACTTCAGCTCTCCTTTCCCTCGTTGAGCTGAAATTCACCAGTTAAGTTGAAGTTCGCCAGTTATAAAGACAAAACTTCAGCATACGGTGCTGAAGTTCCCCAGTTACAAAGACTAGAGTTGAAGTTTCCCAGTTACGAACTTCAGCTCTCCCAAGTTATAAAGACAACAACTTCAGCATACGGTGCTGAAGTTCCCCATTTACAAAAGACAAAACTTCAGCTCTAGAGCTGATATACTGGAGGAACTTCAGCCCGTATGCTGAAGTTTTTGTCTTTATAACTGGGGAACTTCAGCCCCGTATGTTGAAGTTCCCCAGTTATAAAGACAAAAACTTCAGCTCTAGAGGTGAAGTTCTTCCCCATTTACAAAGACAAAAACTTCAGCTCTAGAGCTGAAGTTCCCTATTTACTAGAGTTGAAGAGTTCGCAAGCTACTTCAGGCCCGTCTACTAGAATGCTAAAGTTTTGCGTGATTGCCTTTGCTACTTCAGCCCCGCATGCTGAAGTTATGCGTAAAAGCGGGTACGGATATAATTTTTTTTACAAAGCGGGTATAAATAAAAACGTGACACAAAAAGTGGGTACGGATGCAAAAAATCCATTTTTTCCTACATTGCCCTCGGAGTAAATAGTGTTGGAGTATGTGTTAGGAGTATTTACGTGGAATAGTAAAGGTTAATATGGTCAATTTCATTGCTAATTAATGCTAAAAGGTGAGCTTCTTAATCTGCGTGAAAACAAACAAAAAATCACTTATTTTGAACCAGAGAGAGTAAACAAAATTTTCAATACATATATGAAGTATGAGCTATGAATCCTATCGAATTCATAAGTAAAATGGTAGCTTCGCCATGTTACATAAAGTGTCGAAAACATTAGTTTTCATAGATTATTGGTAAAACTTTGAATGCCGTTGGAAGGGGGGTCTTAAAACTGTAAAGTTGTCTCCATGTAATCTATATGTCACATGTTCGCGCCGTAGAGTCAGTCGCATATTTTTATATAAGGATAAGTTGTTTACATCATGCTGCCTTAAAATGTGATTCTTTCCTGAATTCTGACTGAATACGATTTACTTCGTACGTCGTTTTGATTTTATTGTAGGAAACAATATCGTATGAATGAAAAAATGTCGATAACGATGTTTGTATTACCTCAGTGCATATGTAATACTATGTCTCTTTCCAAAGTAGGAAGTGGAAGAGTCGAATTAGAACAAATGTATTGATGAGCAAAGCTTAGACAGCGTAGGATTCAAATGTGGTAGACCAAATTTTTATTTAAAAAAAAGACAGCAACTAGTACAACTACTCCAATATTTTAAGGAAAAGCATGACCAAATGCAAAGTATGATTATTAATTTATAATAGGAATCATTAGCTATAGATTCCTCCTATGAAAAAAAGCACAGTTATTTTAAATTAAATAATAATAATAATAATAATAATAATACAGTAAAACCTTGCTATAACAACATCCATATATAACAATTATTCACTATAAAAATCAAGTTTTTCTCGTAACAGATTTTTGAAGTTATATTATCTCTACATAAAAATGTTTTATCTATTACAACAACAATTATTTTTATATCAGAATGCTCTTTATAAAATTACACTTCTATATCAGCCAGAATCTATATGATTACTAATAATAGTTCTAAAAATATGCACAATATCTTTTCCATTAAATCAGATTTTTATTTGTCACGGTCCAAAATCTCACATATCGTGATGGTGCCTGTCGCAATACCGTGCAACCCGACAATCACAACAAAACACACACCTATAAATCCGAAAACATAATAAATTTAAGCTTAAGAGTAAAATCTCATAAATAACTGTTAAGAAAATACTACGACTCAATACGAAATCCCCCAAAATCCGGGTGTCACTTGATACACGAGCATCTAAATGGCAACATAGTCCGACTGCTAAATCACTATCTACAAAGATAGAACAGTACAAATAATTGGAAAGAAGGAGAGTCAAGATGTGCGGACGTCAAGGGAGCTACCTCGATAGTCTCCAACAGATAAAGCTCCAAAGGTAGCGGCCGATGTACCCGAAAGTATCTGGATCTACACATGAAGTGCAGAGTGTAGTATGAGTACAACCGACCCATTGTACGCAATAAGTAATTAACAAGACTAAGCTTGAGCTGAAAGCAATGACGTACTTAGACAGGTACAGTCTAAATACAGCTTAAACGGTACACAAACGTAGACATCCTTTCAAGTTTAACAAAATTAAGTTCAACACGGATAAAAGATGCTAAGTGTGACTGACATGAGGAATAATATAACATTATATCTACATGTCAATTATGCATGTCAATAACAATGCAACACAATGTTAAAGTCATATGCATACTCTCGAAGTATTAATTCACTAAGTCCTCCCAGTCACCCAATCCTCGCAGTCACCCAGACTTCCAGAAGCTCTGTCCTCCCAATCACTCGGTATTCGCACTTGGTAGGTACATGCGCTCACTGCTGGTAACTCAGACTCCGGAGGGGCGGATCTCGCCTAAGCGCTAAATAAGTCAATCATGACATGAATCAATAAAACCTGTTGCGCCGTGCATCCCGATCCCATAAACATCACTCATAATCATGCCTCTGGCCTCACTTAATCATCAAACTCTCTAGTATCTCAGGCTCACAAATATCATAACAATCAGCCGAAATAATGAGGATATGATGTATCAATAAATGGCAACAAAATATGATATGCAAGTGATAGAAGTGACTGAGTACATAATTGCAAATTAAGCAAGTAATTCAACAGCAACACGACCTTTGTGGGTCCCAACAGTACCAACATATAGCCTAAGCATGATTTCTAACATGAATCACAACTCAATTTCTCTAACACATGGAGAATACATGGATAATAACAAAAATATATGATTACACAGTTTCGCGAAATCGGCCGGGTCATAATTTCTACGGTGCACGCTCACACACCCGCCACCTAACACCTACCACATAACACGTAATTCATGGATTCATACCCTCATAATAAAGTTTAGAACTGTTACTTACCTCAAACTATATAAATCTCTACTCCAATAAGTCATTGCCTCGCGAATCGGCCTCTGAATGCCTCGAATCTAGCCACAAACGACTCGATACAATCAACACAATCTATAAGAATCAATTCCATATGGCAAAGCTAAGTTCTTTAACAAAAGTCAAAAAGTCAATCACGAGCCCACATCTCGAAATTCGATAAAATTAATAATATTTGAAAACCATACAACCACGAGCCCAACCATACCAAAGTTACTCAATTCCGATCACAACTCGACCTTCAAATCCTCAATTAAAACCTATTAAATTTCTACAATTTTTCCAACCCAAAACACGAATTAAATGATAAAAAAATGATAGATGCAGGGATACTAACCATAATCCGAGGTAGAATCACTTACCCTCAATCAGTTCCTTGAAAATCCCTCCAATAATCGCCTCAATCAGAGCTCCCAAAGTCTAATTATGAAATTTTACTCTAACCCTCGTTTTTGAAATCTTATATTCTGCCCAGCTGTCCTTCTTCGCAAATGCGGAAAGTGTCTCGTGTACTCGATACAATCAACACAAGCTATAAGAATCAATTCCATATGACAAAGCTAAGTTCTTTAACAAAAGTCAAAAAGTCAACCACGAGCTCACATCTCGAAATTCGATAAAATTAATAATATTTGAAAACCCATACAACCACAAGCCCGACCATACCAAAGTTACTCAATTCCGATCACAACTCGACCTTCAAATCCTCAATTAAAACCTATTAAGTTTCTACAATTTTTCCAACCCAAAACACGAATTAAATGATTAAAAAAAAAGATAGATTCAGGGATATTAACCATAATCCGAGGTAGAATCACTTATCCCCAATCAGTTCCTTGAAAATCCCTCCAAGAATCGCCTAAATCAGAGCTCCAAAAGTCTAATTATGAAATTTTACTCTAACCCTCGTTTTTGAAATCTTATATTCTGCCCAGATGTCCTTCTTCGCAAATGCGGAAAGTGTCTCGTGTACTCGATACAATCAACACAAGCTATAAGAATCAATTCCATATGACAAAGCTAAGTTCTTTAACAAAAGTCAAAAAGTCAACCACGAGCTCACATCTCGGAATTCAATAAAATTAATAATATTTGAAAACCCATATAACCACGAGTCTGACCATACCAAAGTTACTCAATTCCGATCATAACTCGACCTTCAAATCCTCAATTAAAGCCTATTAAGTTCCTACAATTTTTCCAACCCAAAACACGAATTAAATGATAAAAAAAAATATGATAGATTCAGGGATATTAACCATAATCCGAGGTAGAATCACTTAGCCCCAATCAGTTCCTTGAAAATCCCTCCAAGAATCGCCTAAATCAGAGCTCCCAAAGTCTAATTATGAAATTTTACTCTAACCCTCGTTTTTGAAATCTTATATTCTGCCCAAATGTCCTTCTTCGCAAATGCGGAAAGTGTCTTGTGTTCACGAAGCGCAAAATGGCCAGCTGCCAAAAATCCTCTTACGCGAACGTGATAACCCCCACACAAACGCGATGAACACTGAACCAAGGCCTACGCCATCGTGATCCCACATCCGCAAACGAGAAGGCTTACAAGCCTAGTGCCCCATCTTCCCCATCCTTCTACATGAACGCGAGCTCCCTCTCGCGATCGCGATACACAATTTCTCAAGACCTTCGCGAACACGGGGATCTTTTCACGAACGCGAGAAACAATCTTAACCTGCCTCCCAGATACTCTTCGCGAATGTGAGACCTTTCCCGCGAACACGTATAAAGAAACCAGATACTATAAAATCTATTGCTTAACAAGGCCAAACTCAATCCATAATCATTCTGAATCTCACCCGAGGCCCCCAAGACCTCAACCAAACATACCAACAAGTGCTAAAACATCATATCAACTCACTCCAAGCCTCAAATCATATCAATCAACACTAAAACCATGAATCGCGCATCGATTCAAGCTTAATGAACTTATGAACTTCTAACTTTCAAAACTAATGCCGAAACATACCAAACCAGCTCTGGTTGACCTCAAATCTGCACTCAAGTCATAAATGACACAACACACCAATTCTATCTTCCGGAACCAAAATCTAAGCCCGATAACCTCAAAGTAAACTCTCGGTCAAACCTCTCAACTCTCCAAACTTCTAGTTTTTCAACTTTCGCCAACTCAAACCAAGAATAATATACGATCAATATCCGGACACACTCCTAAGTCCAAAATCGCCCTACGGAGCTATCAAAATCATCAAAATTCCATTCCGGAGTCGTTTATACATAAGTCAACTTCCAGTCAACTCTTTCAACCTATGTTTCCAACATTGGGACTAAGTGACCCAACCCATTCTGATCGCACCCACCCAGCATGTTCTGTCCCAGCCCATTCTAATCGCACCCATAGGGACTAAGGATCCGATCGCACCTATCGGCAATTTTGAAGAGTCCGAGCAACATAGTTCTAAGGTCATGTTCACATTTGCCCTAACCAAAAAAGCAGTTATAACAAAAAAATGGAAACTCTGAAAAGTGTTCTATATGGATGTTGCTAAACATTGCACTCTCAAATCACTAACATTAAAGAATAGCAGTTCGAGATACAAAATCTACAGTCCTATACTTACCATCATTAGCTACAAGCCTACAATAAAACAATGTAGTTACCAACATAACCAAATATGCAGATCAAGATCTTACATTTCAAGCAGGTAAGAATTCAAACAAAATAGCCAACACCCCAAAAAAGGCATTAAACCAAATAGGGTACTCTGCCTCTTGATTTCCATTTTTATAACCAAAGCACAGAAAGTACAGCATGAGGAAAGGTAGCTCAAAACAAAATTGCTTTCCAGCCAAAATAGAGCAAATTCTGAACTGTTCGTTGTTATTCCTTTCACGGTGCCGAGGCACCTCACCAAACATTAACCATCAAAATATATGCCACTTTATCACTAACATGAATTCATGTTCTGTTTGGAGTGTGCAGGATACTTATCCGTTTTTTCCACCCTCAAGGATAGGATGGGAAGACAAAATAGTAGTTTCTTGATGACGATCAAGCTGCGAACAAATGAACTACAAATAGCACGATGAACTTACTGCTGATCGAAAATGAACCAGAATAATCAAAACATATTCCCCTGACCACAACAACTCAGTATAATCCTACAAGTGGGGTATGGAGAGGGGAAGATAGGGTGTACGCAGATCTTACCCCTACCCTAGTGGGTAGAGAGGTTGTTTCCGATAGACCCTCGACTCAAGAAGACAAAAAGAGACAATATATCAGTAACAGCAAGAGGCCAAAAAGATTATACCAACACTATAAGAGCCAGAAAATAGCTCGAAATAGGATTAAAACACTCGCATACAACACGATTCTCTAAGAGATATTTATGAAGTAACCCTTCATTACTCGAGGACTTGGTCCAGTGGAAGATATTTATGAAGTAACCCTTCATTGCTCGAGGACTTGGTCAAATTGAAGATATTTATGAAGTAACCCTTCATTACCCGAGGACTTGGTCCAGTGGACATCATGGACATAGCCAGAGAAAACCAGGAAACAGTAATGAGGTAACAAGCTAAGAAGAAGAATCTGCAGTACATTCACTGTTACGACTAAAAAAGATAAATAAGGCGACTACAAAGCAGTGCTTGTGTTGCAAGTCCTTGTCTCCACTGGGAAAGCTTTCAGCCATTCATATGCACCTTATTCTCGTTATTATTTCCGTCCTAAACTTTTAAAACACTACAAGTTATATCTCAGAATCTAAAAGCAAGTAGCGACAGTCACGATATACATATAATACAAATATCACATACAAAGTCACATAAATGGCAGCCCAATGTAGACCACCTTTTGATACACTTGCATATTAGTTTACATTTTTCTATATCCTATTTTAATGTAATATTAAGCACAACTATTGTACATTGAAGAGATGTTACCAGAAACCATCATCAACGGCCACAGCAGATAGAAGATAAGGATCATCTTCTTCCTCCATTTCCAACTCTGGTTCGGCAGATCCAAATTCAAACAACTCAACAGCATCAAGGTTCTACAGGTCAATAATCGAGAGCTCGTCAAGGTGCCTAACAACCAAGTCAGCAGCACCAAGCTCGTACACTGGATGTTTGCTGGAAACATCACCACACTTCATATGAGCATCATGTGCAGCCTCCACAGTTTGATTTGAGTTCCCAAACACTATACACCTCTCCGGTATGTATTGTAGAAGTGATGCATAGACAAACATCTCTGGGTCAGGCTTCCCTCTATGAACATCCTCAGCAGCTACAATGACACTAAAAATCCCTTCAATGCCAATGGTACCAATTGCATTCTCGACATATTTTCTCGGTCGTGTAGACACTAAAGCCATTGGCACCTTGTAGTGCATCAGGGTATTGACGAACTCCTGTGATCCAGGTCGGAAGCTATAAATTCCCCCTTGCAAAGCGTCATAAATCTCCTCCTTCCGAGAAGCCATTCTCCTCACTTGAACAAGATCTCTTGACTAGCACAAAACTTCTGATATTGCTTGCTCATTCTTCATTCCTTCAATTCTTTTCAAGATGAAACCTGGAGGAGGTGATTTTCCTTCTTCTTGAGATAGAGCTAACCATGCCTGCTTCTCAAGATCGGGATTGTATTAAGTTAACACACCTTCCCACTCAAATATAGCCGCTAACCAACCACAACCCATCCTTTCTTGTCTAAGCATAGGATTATGAAGAGCTGGATTATCAGCCTTATTCTTCGGTGGCCATAATCCCGGTTTTCTATCTACATCAGTGTCAATCCGATACCTGAAATCCTTAGGCATTTTCTCTTCCTCTCTATATGAATGCCTCTTTGGTCAATTCCATTGCTTGGCCTCTTATTGAGGAAATCCTTACACAAACAGCTCTTAATCTTTCCAAATTAGAACCAGAAACAAGCTTTTTGCCAAGAAAATCAGCACAAGGCAACCGACATACATCGATTGGCTTCCGTTTACTCGACATATCTTTGCTACAATAACCTCCCAATACTGGCACACGCCCTAAAAGTGATGTTGCACCAATTGATTCAACCATCTTTACTAACTAATCTTTCACCCCCACCACCAAATATTTAACGTCAAAGACTGAAACTTTTCACCACAAAACCACTCAAATCAACTAAACTGAACACAATTTCAATGAATCCAACAACCCCAGCTGAAATTTTTTCACTTTCCCAAATCACCACACAAGTAAAGGTACAAAAGGGAACAGTAAAGCAACCCTTTTTATAATAAAGATCGAAAAATTTATTCAATACCTCTAATTTAATAACATAATATAATCCCAATTTCGTGTACAACACACCAAACCCAATATTCAACTCACCGTCTCACGTCAACAACTCATAAAAGCCTAATTATTCAACGTCATAAATAGATTACTTAAGGAATAATGAAAGATAATAATTTTCCCAAGTAGGTATATACAGAAATAAAAAGGAGCAAAAAGAGAAATGTTTAGATAATTAAACAGCAGATTAACATATTAGACTTATCCTATTATAAAAATTTGAAATTTGTGAGCAATATTATGCACTGAAAAGCTAGAAAGTTGCTTTTTTAATTATTTTTTTTTAAACAGAAATATTTACAAAGAGATAAAGAGAGGAGGAACCTGAGGTGAATTGTAGAAGAAAGCAAAATACAGAGAAGATTTTTTTATTATTATTATTATGATTTACGAATAGTAGTGGTATTTGGAAAGCGTGTATGTGTGGTTTATAGAAGAAGAAGAAATTGAGGGCGGGTTTTTTTGGGACTTTTTCGGATTTGGTGAACCGGGTTGTTGCCGGCCAAAACTTAAACCGCGTCAACTAAGCGACACGTATCGGTTTAGTGACGTGTTGCGGACCTTTATTTGCTTTCACTTTTGCCCTTGCATTTTGAGTTAATTTGACTTTGTACCCCTTATAATGTTGGGATTATAAAGTTGAACCCCTGTAGGCTAGGGTTGTGAATCGATCCGTATTATTTGAGTTGATTTTGGATCGGATTTCGGATCTTTAAATTTATTATTATGAAATCGGATTTGATACGATTTGGCTCAATTTATGTCCGAACTGATTGGAAATTCGAAATATATGATTTACATATAAAAGATAAGGGTGTCCTTTCAAAAAATATATGATTTCTTTGTTATCTCTTTCTGATTTTGCCTTATCTTACTTTTCAATAATAAACGTGAAAAACATGAAATTAATGAGTTTTGTTATTAAAATGGTAGGAGATAACATCTTATAATTATTTATTTTAGCATCTTAATAAGGTGTACAATCCGAACCAAAATACAAAATATTTATCTGATCCAAACATCAAAATTTGATCCGAACCGATCCAAATTTAATGCGACTCAGATTCGAATTGTAATTTACAAAATCCAAAATTATAATCTAAAAGGTGCTAAATCATATACGATCTGATTCATAAATAGGCCTACTGTAAGCGAACGCATAGAAGAACACCATAAATAGATTTTCAACAATTCGAAACTAAGGAAGAAGGACCCGACACCCATCTAAAACACCCCCGAGGTCCCGGGGACCCCGTGCAACCACACACACAAGTCACATAACCTAACACGGACTTGCTCGAGGTTTCAAGACACATAAAATAACACTGAAACGACGAATCAAACCAAAAATCAAACTTAGGAGTTTTCAAAACATCAAATATCAAGACTCTCGTCGAAACCTATCAAATCAACCCGGAACGACATGAAAATTTGCAGACATGTCCCAAATGAAACAACAGACCAACATCCACTCTTGGAATTCCATTCCGAGCCCGATATCAAAATTTCACCTATCGACCGAAATTGCCGAAAATCTAACTTTCACCAAATTACCTCAAATCACCCTACGGACCTCCAAATCCAATTCCGGACGCACGCCTAAGTCCAA
The DNA here is from genome assembly GCA_005239525.1 of Nicotiana knightiana. NCBI lineage: Eukaryota > Viridiplantae > Streptophyta > Magnoliopsida > Solanales > Solanaceae > Nicotiana > Nicotiana knightiana. The sequence goes on along the minus strand of ML404127.1, from coordinate 87,253 downwards.
AATCATCATACGAAGTTGTTGACATTAACCAAAACTCATTCCGAGGCCGTTTACACAAAAGTCAAACCTCCGGTCAACTTTCATCACTTAAGCTTCCAAAACTGAAATTTTTCTTTCAATTCGACTCCGAATTACCTGGTAACTGAATCTAACCATGCACGTAGGTCGATATACACAACATGAAGTTGTTTATGACTTTAAACCACTGAACGGAACTTAAATTTCCAAAATGACCGGTCGGGTCGTCACATTCTCCCCCTCTTAAACAAACTTTCGTCCTCGACTTGAATTCATCCACTCACTGATTGTACATTTCTAACACATAATCGCGGGTGATTCCACGTCACCCAAACCCTCATAATCCTGACGAAACAATCACAACTGCAATATAGCCCTCGTATCACCACCGATCAGCCTCATACCTCAATTTCTCACCTTCTCTCCATTCTTCATAAGTCCCGATTCTAAATACATATCCGGCATTAGCCTCAACCAGCAGCATCAACCCAGTTCTACACCCAAAAGGCACGACCACACAATATAGCTCATCACAGATAGGCTCAAATAGCACTTTTGATCACAATATTGCCCGAAATCAACTCAACATTGACAATTGGCTCCACATATGGAAGAACTTTGTTTCCAAACCCCATAATACTGATAATGATGCAATGAACACGAAGACTTCATTATTAAACACCTGAATCACCAATCCACCACTAACACCACCGGGCACACAACTCGCTAACTAAACTAAGGAAACGCATAACGAAATGACCGAATATGAAAATAGAAGCATGTAAAGGAATATCAGAAAAGCCCATAGGCATAACACTCTATTAATATTGACTTACCAAAATCAATATAACAAGGAAGAAGCAAATCATATGAACAAATCACAAGGATTATATCCTGATAAAATTTCCACCGCGGTACTCAGCCCGGTCCGAATGTATCGAATCACAATTATCACGAGAACCTCGGCCTTAACTCTAAATCACATATTGAAAACATATCATGCCAATTGAAATTTCTCCCTTAACTCATCTCAGCTGATAGAAGTCATAATACTAATTGAACTTGCATCTCAATGGAGTATCAAATCACAACTTTTAAACAAGGTATTTAGGAAGGATCATATAAATCTCACCATAATGAACAATAAGGGCTCTCCTCTAGTTTCACCACTAGCAAGGATGAACAAAAACATCGGTAGACACAACTACTACTCATAGAATCTCCCAACAGAAGCAAACACACAAAAATAGAGTGCGAAACATGAAACTCACTCATAAATGAAACAACAAATAAAGGAACTCATCCCGACAAGCGTAACTATAACAGAATACGATTGGTGCCCCTCTGTAGCACATCAAAACAAACCTAAGTGATGACATCTGGCACAACGGACTCTAGCCTGCTATATGAAACACGTCAGCGGGTCGGGTCTCCCCACCTTGGCGCCCTCTATTCACCTGAATTCCCTGTTGTGACACACCTGACTGAAAACCTGGAATAACCTCTCACCCAGTGACTGATATATCCATACTCAAAAACCTCTCTGCGGATGTAGTTGTAGAAACTGAACCATGCGAGTACTCTGAGACCCATGAGTACCTGAAACCCCATGCGAAGCTGGTAATGCAAACTGAACTGGTTGACCCATAAAACCTCTACCGTGTCGTACCTTGCCTTCATAATAAGGACTAGTAGATCTCTCCGGCCTATGTGCCTTCTAACTGAAGCAACCAAGCGAGGTGTATATCTGGCCAACTTACTGAATCTAACGGCATACTTCAATAGTGACATAGCGCCCTAACACAACTGCTCAAACTCCACGCGATGTATATCCCCAGGGAACTGAAATGAAACCTCCCTCAAAACATCTCCGAAAACTGAACCCCTGCTAGTGAATCTAACTCGGCTAGGTTACCCCAACATATGATGCCACCACTGATCAACCCACTACTCTGAACCTGAGACGTGTCAAAAGCAATCTCGCTCGTCTCCACAATGCCTGAAGCACGAAGAATATAGTGACACTCCTCCAAGAAACCCTAGGCATCATCTGTCACCAATCCACTGAAAGATAAAAGGATGGTACTTCCTGTACCTCTCAAGTCCAAGGTATTCTTCCTCCGATGCTGCTACCATAACCACGGCTGAACTGAAACCACATGCCGTACTGCCATGACACTGGAACCTGACCAATATGATCCTGTTGCTCTGGAGTGTAGACGGTGGGAGTCCGAACTCCTCTCAGATCTGTAAAGTAGCTGGTGCACCTGGGATCAATCCCGCCTGAGTCACTGTACTAATCATACTCAAACTGCACCCAGGTTTTCCTGAAGTCCTGGGTAGCAACAGGAACCTCCAGTACCTGTCCCCCAACTAGAACTACTGGCGACTTCTCAACGGCTGCTCTGGTAGACATATTACCTGCGGTACGTGCTCCTCGTCAGCCTCTGTCTATGATCCTTGCGATACTTGCTTCGGGGTGACATCATCAGAAACCACAATTCAGGTCCTCACCATCGGTGAGAGAATGGAACGATAATTTCAAACTTCAAGATCAATGAACTCACACGATAGGAATAAAGGAAGTGAAATCATCCTAACAGTTCCGTAGCCTCTCGAAGATAATTACAGACGTCTCAGTACCGATCCGCAAGACTCTACTAAACTCTCTGATACCAACTTGTCACGACCCAAATTTCCCTCCGCTGGGTACCGTGATGGCACCTAGTCTTAGGGACTAGGTAAGCCTAACATTTAATCACAATAACAAATATAAAAAGAACTTTAACAATCTCGATAATAGAAATCTTGACTGACTTTGTAATTTTCCAAAATCCAGTAAATACAAGTCATAAGATCTACAAATATTTCTTCCAAATCTAAATACAACTGTCTAAAAATAATAAGTACAATTGAAATAAACAAGAAGGTGACTCCGAAGCATGCGAACGCAGCAACATGTTTACCTTGAGTCTCCTAGTTGATGATCCATGCAGCTACTAACGGTCAATACCTGGATCTGTGCAAACAAAAATGCATAGAAGAGTAGTATGAGCACACCACGGCGGTGCTTAGTAAGTATCAAGACTAACCTCGGTGAAGTAGTGACGAGGACTAGTCTAGACACCCACTGGTCTAATAAGTAAAAGACATAAGTAGTAATGACCGAAACAAAATATTTATCTAAAATCTTCTAATATAATTAACGATAGGAAAAGTATAAAACGGAAGGAAATGCAGAAATCAATGCAACGGAACATCATAACAGGAAATACGCAAGAAGGAAGGACAAAACGCAAGCCAAAAATCGGGAAAAGCACAACACAATAAAACACTAACATCTCAGCACTGCATCAACTTATTCACATCAAGCCTTAGTAAATAATCTCAATAAAACTGGTCAACCCTTCGAGTGAAAACCTTTAAATCGTGAGTTTATAGCGAAAGCTTTTGAAAATATAATCATTTCAAGATAGAGGAAACCTTCTTTGAAACATACTTTTTCTGCATGTATATCTATATATTTTTAGAAAGAAGAATCTTTAAAAAAATCATAGTTACTTCAAAATACATGGTGCAAAATATACTTTTCCAAATACTGCTCTTCCAAATATCATTTGTTCAAAATATACTTTTCTAAATACTGCTCTTCAAAATATCATTTGTTCAAAATACACTTTCCCAAATACTGCTCTTCCAAATATCATTTGTTCAAAATATACTTTTCCAAATACTGCTCTTTGATAAACCACTGGAACTCAGTCCGTAACTCATAATTTGTCATGCAATGAAGTACAGGGGGAAAGCTCCCGGATCTCAGTCCGTACTCCCAATTTAAATATGCGATGCAGTACAGGGGGAAAGCTCCCGGATCTCAGTCCGTAGTCCCAATTTAAATATGCAATGCAGTACAGGGGGAAAACTTCTGGATTTCAGTCCGTAGTCCCAATTTAAATATGCAATGCAGTACAGGGGGGAAGCTCCCAGATCTCAGTCCATAGTCCTAATTAATATGCAATGCAGTACATGGGGAAAGCTCCCAGATCTCAGTCCGTAGTCCCAATTTAAATATGCGATGCAGTACAAGGGGAAAGCTCCTGGATCTCAGTCTGTAGTCCCAATTTAAATATGCAATGCAATACAGGGGTAAGCTCCCAGATTTCAGTTTGTAGTCCCAATTTAAATATGCAATGCAATGCAGTACAGAGGGAAAGATCCCAGATCTCAATCCGTATTCCCAATTAATATGCAATGCAGTACATGGGGAAAGCTCCCGGATCTCAGTCCGTAGTCCCAATTTAAATATGCAGTGCAGTACAGGGGGAAAGCTCCTGGATCTTAGTCCGTAGTCCCAATTTAAATATGCAATGCAGTGCAACAGAGAGAAAACAACCAGAACACAACAACCACATCGCACAAGCCACAACGAGCACAACATCAAACAACAAGGCAAAATACAAGGTGCGACGATAAGTTCAACATGAGAACTTAAATCAAAATAGTGGCAAAACTCACTCATAAGTAGAAATCACTAGAGGGAAGGCCAAGTACAATGAAACTAAATAACGAGAGGAAAACATAACAAACATAGCAACGATTCACAATATTCAAATCAATAAATAAGGAACCAATCATCCCGGCAATGGAAGCAGCTATAACCAATCTCGCCTAAAAGTTTGCTTCACAAATGAACTCAACTTCAACAAATATTCAATAATATGAAGCACCAAGGAAATACCGCCGATATGGGTGATTGTCAACTAAACATGAGTAACATTTAAGGGAAAATCATGTAAATTATCATGTACGACTCACATGCATGCTTGACACCAGCATGTAATTATTCAATTTATGTTAGACAATTATACGACTAAATGATGCTAATTCTAATCAATTAGGCAGTTTGTGAAGAAAATATAGCATATTGGTAAAAGAGGAAAAATGTTCAGTTAAGTCAATTAAGATCACATAATCAACAAAGGGGAATCGAAAGCAAGAAAAATCTAATTCAAACAAGAGAAGATGAAACTAGCAACCAGGAACTCAATCATAACAATTAATACTTCAAACACAAGGAATATAGGAACCTAAGAATCCTAAAAGGCCAACCTATTTGCAAATAAGTCCGAGTATGCACTCTTCACCTCGCGTACATGGGCTACAATCAACATAGAAAGACTCAAATCCTAAGAGGCAGTTATCTCACACAAGGTTAGACAAGATACTTACATCAAAGACAACGACCGGGTACTCAAAAGTAGACCTCTCGGGCGGAAAGACCTCCGGACGGCTCAAAATCAACCAAAAACAACTTCAAAACACACATAAATTGTATAAGGAACTATTTCAAACGATAAAGTTTCAATCTTTATAAAATTATAAAAATCAACCCAAAAGTCGACCCCCGGGCCCTCACCTCGGAACCTGACAAATTTTACAAAATCTGATTACCCGTTCCGATAAGAGTTCACCCATACTAAATTTATCCAAATCCGATGTCATTTGGTCATTCAAATCATAAATTTTCATTTTAGAAATTTTCTTTCAAACCCACAAATCCCTCAACCCAAAACACAAATTAAATGATAAAAACACAAACTAATTCATGAAATATAATCAATTCTAGTTAAAGAACACTTACCCATTCGAATTGTGTGAAGAACCCTCAAGAAATCGCCCAAAACCGAGCTTTAGAAGTCAAAATAGGTTAAAAATGGTTAAACCCCGATTTTGAGTTTTAAAAGTTGTTCTGCCCAAGCGTGTAATGAATCGCGATCGCGGAAAATGGTCTGTAATCGCGAAGGAGAAAGGAAAATACTGCCCAGCTGCTCACTGCGATCGCGGGTTCAGTGATGTGATCGCATAGAAGAAGAAATGGCCACTACTAGTTAACCTACTGCGATCGCGGTGGTGTAGATGCGATCGCGAAGAGGAGTATGTGATTGCATTGAGTGAAGTCTTCAATTTGTGCGATCGCGAAGCAAACTATGCGATCGCGGTTAAGAAAAATGGGGCTGCTCACAAGGACTCTATGTGATCGCGACTAACTTTATGCAATCGCATAGAAGAACACCATAAATAGATTTTCAACAATTCGAAACTAAGGAAGAAGGACCCGACACCCATCCAAAATACCCCCAAGGTCCCGGGGACCCCATCTAACCACACACACAAATCACATAACCTAACACGGACTCGCTCGAGGTTTCAAAACACATAAAATAACACTGAAATGACGAATCAAACCAAAAATCAAACTTAGGAATTTTCAAAACTTCAAATATCAAGACTCGCGTCGAAACCTATCAAATCAACCCGGAACGACATGAAATTTTGCAGACACGTCCCAAATGACATAAAGGACCTACAACCACTCTCAGAATTCCATTCCGAGCCCGATACACATTTCACCTATCTGCCGAAATCGCCGAAAATCTAACTTTCGCCAAATTACCTCAAATCACCCTACGGACCTCCAAATCCAATTCCAGATGCACGCCTAAGTCCAAAATCATCATACGAAGCTGTTGATATTAACCAAAACTTATTCCGAGGCCGTTTACACAAAAGTCAAACCTCCGGTCAACTTTCATCACTTAAGCTTCCAAAACTGAAATTTTTCCTCCAATTCGACTCCGAATTACCTGATAACTGAATCTAACTACGCACACATGTAGATATACACAACATGAAGTTGTTTATGACTTTACACCACGAACGGAGCTTAAAATCCCAAAAGACCGGTTGGATCGTCACAATGTGTTAGGGAATGAAGGTCTTTGGGAATGAATTCCTTAACACTAAAGGGTAGTTCTATAGTGTATACTTCATTAAAAAGATTAATTATAGTGGTGGTAATGAACTCTTGGTCCAAGCTCCAGTTACCAACAATATCTGTTAGGCAAAGGATCCTATTTTTGCATCGTCTATGGACTGTAGCTGTGTGAAAAAACTTTGTACTGGCATCGCCTTCATTTATCCATTGGACTCTGGATTTTAACTTATAAAAAACTTCCTCTTGACGAACAATATTGTTGTAGTCATAAATAAGCATTGTTTCTAGGTTGTGATGGAACATTTGTTTTGGATTTGGATCTATCTTTTGTAGACTTTCAATTCTAGCTATCAACTTTCTTTTTTTAGTGAAAATATTTTGGAAGCAAGTAGAGTTCCATTGTTGGGCAGATTTTTTGAAAGTAGTTACTGCATTGTTGTAATCTAGATTTGAGTGCCATCATGATGACACTAAAAGGTTTAAAATCTGGATGCCGCAGCCACATAGTTTCAAATTTAAAGGCATCTTTAGGTTTGTTTGACTGTCGAGTAAGGTGAAGAAGTAGAGGGCAGTGATCCGAATATGAAAGAGGTAGGTGGACTACTTTGGAGTCAGGGCATAGGTCTAGCCATTTAGGGTTACTCATAAATCTATCTAATTTTTCCAGAATAAGAGAATTATTACTTTGGCTTTAGGTTTGTTATTCCATGTGAAATGAGGTCCAATAAACCCTAGGTCTATCATATTCATAGCATTTATGCAATCAATAAAAGCGAACACACTTTTATTATTTATAGGATTACTCCTAACTTTTCGGATGCGTTTGTTACTTTATTGAAGTCACCATAAATTAACCAAGGAAGATTGATAATACTAGCAATTTTTTAGGTTAGTAAACAAGATATTTTTGAATTTTATGTTATTTTTTGCATATATAATAGAAATAATCCATGTAGGTGAGGATGTACTTACCCGAACAGTGGCATGTATTTCTTGTTCTATGAGTACCATTGGCTCTATTATGACCTCATGGTTGTTCCACAATAAGTATATTCCTCCGGGAAACCTGAAGCTGGCACCTGGAGAAAATAAATGAATAGCAGTTGTTGCAACAAAACATCATGGTCAGTCAGTTGTGTTTCAGTAAGAGCCAAAACAGATGGCATATTTGCTTGTAAGATGGCGTCCAAATTACGCCGGAAGGTGGGATTGTTTCCACCCCTACAGTTCCGTAGGAGAATCTTCATTTGCAGGGGATTTGTTAAGTTCTGTCCTTGACCTAGTGTCAGGTCCAAGTTCGTCGCAGCAGCTGCGCATAGGTTCACCACATATTGTTGGATTGGCGACCATGCACAAGACCTTATGTTGAGTGATACCTTGCGAATGTTTGGAGGGGTTTGAATTAGAATTCTTTCTTCTATATTTTCGAGAAATGTTAGTGTTAAGCATTCGTCCGTCAGAAATATTGGATTCATCACCTGATCTTGAAGGTTTGGAGGGTTTTCCTCTAGTTTCGGAACCTACGGGGGAGGGGAATTTGCATTTGTTGAATGGAACAATTGAGTTGTTGTTTCCATCTCTAGTAGGTATGAGTGAAAGTTGAAGTTCTGTGGCTGTGTGTTCTTGGAGGATTGCATCAGCATGTTTCCCAGTGTTAGTAGATCCTCCTGCTGGACTGTGTGATTGTAGACTAGTGACTGGTAATCTTGAAGCATTTCTGAGGTAGTCATTGTTTGTGGTTGAATTTCGGATGGAAGATATGGGTTTAGGTTGATTAGGTTGTCCATTCCAGTTGTTCATGGGGTGCAGAAATGGAGGTTCCATTGTTTGGTTTCCCTGGAATGGGGGATAGTTGAGGTGGTGTAGTAGAGTTAGGTATGGTATGATGGTGTTGTTCCCTAGCGGCATGGGAGCTAGTTGGAACATGCATGGAGGTGGAGGTAGTGTGCATGAGGTGATGGCAGGAGGATTGGCTGTTGGAGGTTCCTCAAGCGGG